>JAGISJ010000066.1:0-55000 GCA_023375725.1 Nephotettix cincticeps
GGGTGGCCTGCGCGGTGGTGAAGGTCCAGGTGCTCGCGTCGGAGGCGATGCCGGCACCGTCGGTGTCCTTCGCTCCGACCGTCACGGTGTACTTCATGCCGCTCTGCAGCGCGGCCGAGGGCGTGAAGGTGATCTTCTTCGCGGTGGCGTCGTAGGCGACCGAACCGGCTGCGGCGGTGCCGTTGGTGTCGGCGACGACCATCGAGACGCTGGACTCCACGGCGGGACGCGAGAGGGTGACGGTCACCGCGGCGGTGGTCGGGTTGCTGGAGGAGGACGCCAGCGGCGAGGTGCCGACGATGCGCAGCGGCGTGGATGCGGCCTTGTCGAAGACGAGGTCGACCCAGTAGTTGGTCTCCCCGTACGTGCTCGTCGGCATCGTGCCGGGTGCGCCGTACACGCCGGGCGCGTTCTGTCCGACACCGGGCTGCACGGTCAGCGGCGAGGAGGTGCGCTGGGTGTAGGGCCAGTAGCGCGGGTCGGCGGCGTAGCCACCCGAGGGCGCGGTGTAAGAGACGGTGTACTTCGTTCCGGCCAAGAGCGAAACCGGGGTGGCGAAGCTGGCGGTCTGCCAACCGGTGGCGGTCTCACCGGTGAAGGTGACCGCCGCCAGGCGCTGGCCGGTGGCGCTGTTCCAGAGCGAACCGACGTGCGTGCCGGTGTTCTTTGTGCCCTTGAAGAAGCGCACGCCGGTGGCTACACCGTCGGAGTCGGGAGTGATCTGCAGCCCGAGCTCGGTGGCGGTGGTGTCGTCGGCGGAGGCGGTCACGGGGGAGGCCGAGCCGAAGACGGTGCTGGAGCCGGTGACGGTGACCGAGACCGAGACACCGGCGGCGGAGAAGTTGGCACTGTCGTCGATGGCGCGCGCCTTGATGGTCGCCGCCCCTGAACCGGACTGGATGCCGGTGTAGCTCCACGACGTGGTGCCCGTCGCAGGGTGCCACGAGGTGCCCCCGTCGAGGGAGACCTCGACGCCGGCTACGCGACCGCCGACGTCCGACGCCGTGCCGGACACGGTGATCGACGAGCCCGCCGGGACGGACGCACCCGCGGCCGGGCTGGTGATCGTGGTGGTCGGCGGGGTGGTGTCGGTGCTCTTGGACGAGCGGACCAGGCCAGCCATCAGGGTGCTCGGCTGAGCGCCCATATCGGCGAGGAGGTTCACCTGCGCCTGCTGCATGCGCGAATCGGCCGGTGCGCCGTCTCCGTCGTGCTCCTGGTCGAGACCCCAGCCCCACTGGATGGTGCCGGCGCCGAAGACGAGGGCGCCGCTGGCGGCCTTGTAGAGGGTGACGTGGTGCTCCGTCGTCCCCGGAACCACGACGCTGCCGTAGTCGGTCAGGTACTGAGGCGTGGAGCCCACGGTGGTGGACAGGCGGATGAGGCCGGCCGGGCGGAACCCGTTGTCGACGTCCTCGTCGGACTCGTAGCCGACGGTGTGGTCGGCCAGCGCCGCGGACGAGCCGGCCGCGAGCGAAGTGAGCGAGGTGTTGCGCCACAGACGCGTCTTGCCCTCGTCGGAGGTGACCGTCAGCGGAAGATCGTCGGAGTTGGACATGTACATCGTGCCCGTGACGGCGTTCTCGGGCAGCGTGCCCCCGGCGTCAGCGCCGGCGAACCGCGGGTCGCGCCAGGTGCCCGTCCACTCGGGAGTCGGGTCGATCTTCTTGTTCGACCAGGTCTCCTTGTAGGAGACGAGGGTGCGGTAGGCGGTGTTGCTGCCGTCGGCGGAGGGCTCGTACCGAGTGTGCCAGTAGGCCTCGTTGCCGCTGAGGAACTGCTCGTTGACCCCCGCGTCGCGCGCGGCCAGGATGTTGGCGCGCTGCCCCGCCGACCAGTACTCGTCGTGACCCACGGAGAGGAACACGTTGTGGTTGAGCAGCTCTCCACCGCGACGATCGGTGTCGACGCCAGCGATGTAGCTGGTGTCGTAGCCGTTGCGCTCGAGGAAGCGCACCGTGGCGTACTCGGAGGCGAAGTAGAAGTCGCGACCGTTCTGCGCACCGCGCGTGGCGAAGGGCCGGTTGTAGCTGATCTTGTAGGCGCGCCCGTTGGCACCGCCCTGGTAGAAGTCCGACCCACCGTAGGTGTTGTAGGCGTTCCACGTCGGGTCGGACGTCTGGAAGAGCACGTCGGAGTGGTTGCCGTCGTTGCGAACGATGAAGATGATGTGGCTGGAACCACCGTTGTCGTTGCGGGTCAGCTTGGCGATGTAGACGCCGGAGACGGCATCGGCCGGCACGTTCCACGAGGCCGAGACGTTCCAGGTGCCGCAGTCGTACAGCTCGGTTGTGACGTCGGAGATGCACTGAGGCTGCTTCTGCGGCAGGGTGGCCGTCACCGGGACCGACTGGATGTAGCGAGCGCCGAGGCCCTGGTACCAGCCGGTGCGGTAGATGTCGATCTTGTAGGCCGAGGCATCCGTGTCGACCTTGAAGTCGATGCGCTGGCCGACGTTGACCGAGATGTCGGTCGCGAAGCCCTGGATCGACGGGTCGCCGGCGCCGTCGATGTCCCAGACCTTCGGGTCGGTGCCCGGCTTCTGGTTCTCGCAGACGATCGCGTTGACGGTCGCGCCGCACGAGCTCGATGCGGTCGGGTTCGCCGCCGTGGCACTGACCACCGGCGCGATCACGACCAGTGTGGCGGCCAGGACGGCGATGATCGCGGCGATGGCGACAGCACGCCATCCGCTGGCGGCACGCACGGTGGCACGTCGATACTCGACAGTCTTGCTCATTTTCCAGTCCCCAGACCTGGAAGCGCTCAGCTCACAGAGAGCCCAAGCGATCCCCATCGCTTCTTCGAGTCGATCCGCACCGTCACATCCCCATGCGACGCGGTCGACTCCCCCGCCGGAAAGCATACCGGTACACAGGTCGATTTGTCACGCTCGAGTCCGGACGTTGTCACGGAGGGTTCGCCCTAGGCTTGACCGGTCGCCGAGATCACGCTTTGGAGGACACCGTGAACGCATCCCGCTCCACCGAATCGCCCGCTTCCGACGAACCCGCGCGTACGACCGACGCGCGCCCCGGAATCCAACCGTCCGCCGACGTCTCGGACTCTGCGCAGCTGGGGGCGGGCACGCGCGTGTGGCATCTCGCCCAGGTGCGCGAGAACGCGGTGCTCGGCACAGACTGCAACATCGGCCGTGGAGCGTACATCATCGGCCCCGCCGTCGTGCTGGGCAACGCGTGCAAGGTGCAGAACTACGCGCTGGTGTACGAACCCGCCCGTCTCGGTGACGGTGTCTTCATCGGCCCGGCCGCCGTGCTGACCAACGACGAGTATCCTCGCGCGGCGAACCCGGATGGCTCGCTCAAGAGCGCAGACGACTGGCACGCCGTCGGGGTGGTCATCGGCGACGGGGCATCCATCGGCGCGCGGGCCGTGTGCGTCGCACCCGTCAGAATCGGCGCGTGGGCGCTGGTCGCCGCGGGCGCCGTTGTGACCAAGGACGTTCCCGACCACGCGCTGATGGTGGGCGTGCCGGCTCGACGGATCGGCTGGGTCGGCCGTGCGGGCGTTCCTCTGGTGCAGACCGACGGTGTCTGGATCTGCCCTCAGTCAGGTGAACGCTACGACGAGCGCGAAGGAGCGCTCAGCAGGCTCGACTGAGGGTCAGAGCTCGCCCGGAGCCATCGCCTGCTCGTCGATGTCACGCAGCACCTCGCGCACGCGGCTGGTGTTCGCAGCCCGCGCACGGCGGGGGGCGTACACGACGAGCGAGTGGAAGACGAAGCGGACGAAGAACGCGATGACGAGCGTGATCGCGGTGGCGAGCACGATGGAGATGTGCGCGGTGCTCATCATGAGCGCCATCACCGGGATGCGGATGACGAGCTCGATGTTGTTGAAGGCGAAAGACTTCGCGAATCGCGACCAGACGCCGGATGCCTCGCTGCGCATGTCTTGGAAGACGAAGCGCTCGATGAGCAGGAAGTTCGCGATGATCGTGACCTCGGCGGCGATGATCGACGAGGCGATGTTGTTCACGCCCAATGTGGGAGAGCGCCCACACGATGAGCACGTTCGCCACGGCGCCCAGCCCGCCGATGATGGCGAACAGCGACATCTTGCCGAACCGCAGCGCGGTCAGCTGGAGGAGGAAGTGAAAGCCCTGCGCGAGGGACGCCTTGGACTCGCCGGCGTGACGGTCGGCGAAGGAGAACGGCACCTCGGCAACGCGCATGCTCTTGCGGGCGAGGATCTCCAGAAGGATCTTGAAGCCACGGGGCTTGAGGTCTTCGACCTCGAGCGCGCGGCGATCGACGGCGAAGAACCCGGTCATCGGGTCGGAGACGTCTTTGAGGCGGATGGGGAACATCGCCTTGGTGAGCGCCGTCGACGACTTCGAGACCAGCACGCGTGTCTGATCGGCGAGGCCGTGGTGCTCTCCCCCGTCGACGTAGCGCGAAGCCACGACGAGGTCGACGTCGCCCTGCGACAGGCGCGCGGCCATCTGCGGGATCTTCTCCGGCGGATGCTGCAGGTCGCCGTCCATGACCAGGCAGGCGTCGTAGGTGGCCGCCGCGATCCCGGTGACGACGGCACCGCCGAGCCCTCCGCTGCGGTCGGTCCGGTGGATCAGCCGCACCGGGATGGAGGCGGCGTCGGCCACGTCGCGAATGGTCTCCGGCGTGGCATCCGTGCTGTCGTCGACGAAGATGATCTCGACGGTCATGCCGGCGGTCGCCGTGGTCACACGACGTACGAGCTCCGCGATATTGGGAGCCTCGTTGAAGGTGGGGACGATCACTGACAATTGCATCACCCTCAATGTTTGCACGGGCATGCCTGAGAAAGTGCCGGTTGACAGGCGTACATACGGTGAACACAGGCCTCTCATCACTTGTTTTCATCGTCGCCCCCGCGCCCGGAGGGGCCCGCGAAAAGTAGGCTGGCATTCATGACCGAAACCCCGCAGACCATCACGATGTTCGGTGCCGACTGGTGCCGCGACTGCATCCGCACCAAGAAGCAGCTCGACGAGCTCGGTGTCGAATACACCTACGTCGATCTGGTCGCCGATCCGTCCGCCGCCGACGTCGCCCGCGACATCTCGGGTCGCACCAACATCCCGGTCGTGCTCTACCCAGACTCCAGCCACCACGTCGAGCCGTCGAACGCCGATGTCGAGGCGAAGCTGCGCGAGCTGTCGCTGATCTGACACCTCCTCATAAGCTCGGGACGTGACCGAAGGCGTCGAGAAGAACACCCGCGCGATCGAGGGGTCAGTCGTCACCGATTTCTCGGATCGCATGAGCTACGGCGGCTACCTCGACCTCGCCACCCTGCTGTCGGCTCAGCGTCCGCTGAGCGAGCCCGAGCACCATGACGAGCTGCTGTTCATCGTGCAGCACCAGACGACCGAGCTGTGGCTCAAGCTGATCCTGCACGAGCTGGGTGCGGCGAAGGTCCTTGCTTCGCGAGGACCGCCTGGCCCCGGCGTTGAAATGCATCGCACGGGTGAAGCACATCTTCGGCACGCTCACGGATCAGTGGTCGGTGCTGGCGACGCTCACCCCGGCCGAGTACGCACAGTTCCGCGGGGTCCTCGGCAACTCCAGCGGATTCCAGTCGGCGCAGTACCGAGCGGGTGGAGTTCACGCTCGGCAACAAAAACGCCGCGATGCTGCGCGTGTTCGAGGCCGACCCTCCCGCACGGGCGCTCGTCGCCGCCGCGCTGGAGTCACCCAGCCTGTACGACGAGTTCCTCCGCCTGCTCGCGCGCCGCGGCTACGACGTCCCCGCCTCGGTGATCGACCGCGATGTCACCACGGCGTGGACCTTCACCCCCGAACTGGTGCCGATGTTCACCGCGGTGTACGCCGATCCCCAGCAGCACTGGGAGACGTACGAGACCTGCGAGGAACTGGTCGACCTCGAGGACGACGTGCAGCTGTGGCGGTTCCGTCACCTCAAGACGGTGGGACGCATCATCGGCTTCAAGCCCGGCACGGGTGGGTCCAGCGGCGTGCCGTTCTTGCAGCGGGCGCTGTCGCTGACCTTCTTTCCGGAGCTGTTCGCCGTTCGCACGGAGATCGGCGCGTGATCGACCGCGCGGCCGTGCACGAGCTGCTCGGACCGGCCGCGCGCGTCGTGCGGCGCGCGCTGAGCGGCGAGCACGGCATCGCGCTCCCGCCGATCACCGACCATCACGTCCACACCCACCTCGTCGATGCAGCGACGCTTCCCTCGGGCGGGGTGGCCGCCGTCCTCGATCTCGGCGGCGACCCCACCACGCTCGCCCGCTCCCGACACGACGGCATGCCGCACGTGGAATATGCCGGCGCGTTCCTGACCGCGCCGGGCGGCTACCCCACGGGCAGGCCGTGGGCACCGGCGGCGATCATCCGCGAGGTCATCGGCCCCGGCGATGCCGGCGGGCCGGGCAGCGCCGCGACGGCGGTCGACGAACAGGCGGCGTTCGGAGCATCCGTCATCAAGGTCGCGCTCAACGCCGACGCCGGCCCCGTGTTCGACACGGCCACGCTGCGCGCGATCGTCGTCCGCGCGCACTCCGTCGGTCTTCCGGTCGTCGCGCACGTGCAGGGCGAGGGGATGCCGCGGCTCGCCCTCGTCGCGGGAGTCGACGTGCTCGCGCACACCCCGTTCAGCGGGACCCTCGACGGTGGACTCGTCGCCGCCGCGATCCTGGCGGGCCAGGCGTGGATCTCGACCCTCGCCATCCACGACGAGGTGGGCCGAGCACACGCGAGGGCCAACCTGGAGAGGTTCGCGTCCGCCGGCGGACGCGTGCTGTACGGCACCGACCTCGGCAACGGCGACCAGCCGCTCGGCGTCAACGCCGAGGAGCTCGCGCTCCTGCAGGACGCGGGAGTCCGCGGGCCCGCGCTCGTCGCGGCGCTCGTCGACCCCGTGCCGCGCCCGGCACCGATCCACGGGGTGGCGACGTTCGTCGCCGGCCCCGCCCCCGACCGCCACGACGATGTGCCCGACTGGCTCGCCCCGCGCGCGAGTCGTGCCCGAGGAGGAGCTGATCGATGAGTGACGACACCGACACCTGGGATGCTGCGGCATCCGCTCTCGACGACGCCGACCCGCTGCGGGCGTACCGCGACCGGTTCGTCGGCGCCGAGTCCGATCTGGTCTACTTCGACGGCAACTCGCTCGGGCGTCCGCCGCGCGCCGTGGCCGAGCGACTGGCCCGTTTCGTCGAGGACGAGTGGGGCGGCCGGCTCATCCGCGGATGGGACGAGACCTGGATGCGCCTCCCCTTCGACATCGGCGACGAGATCGGGCGCGTCGCCCTCGGGGCCGCCGCGGGTCAGACGGTGATCGGCGACTCCACCACGGTCCTCCTCTACAAGCTGCTGCGCGCCGCCCTGGACGCGCAGCGTGCGGCCGATCCGGCCCGGGTGGAGATCGTCGTCGACCGCGACAACTTCCCCACCGACCGCTACCTCGTCGAGGGGATCGCCCGGGAGAGCGGGGCGCGCGTGCGCTGGATCGAGGTGGACCCGGCGGGCGGGGTGGAAACAGAGGCGCTGCGCGCCGCGGTCGGCGAGGCGACGGCGGTCGTGCTGCTCAGCCACGTGGCCTACCGCTCCGGGCACCTCGCCGACGCCGCCTTGCTCACCGCGCTCGCCCACGAGGCCGGTGCCCTGGTGCTGTGGGACCTGTGCCACTCGGCGGGGTCGGTGCCCGTCGAGGCCGACGCGTGGGCGTGGACCTCGCGGTGGGATGCACGTACAAGTACCTCAACGGCGGTCCGGGCTCCCCGGCGTTCGCCTACGTCGCCACCCGCCATCAGGCGCGGCTGGCGCAGCCGATCCAGGGATGGATGGGGGCGGCCGACGTCTTCGCGATGGGTCCGCGGTACGCGCCGGCCGACGGAATGCGCCGCTTCCTCTCGGGCACGCCTCCGATCCTGGCGATGATCGCGATGCAGGAGACGCTCGCGCTCCTGTCGGAGGCGGGAATCGATGCGGTCCGGGCGAAGTCGGTGGCGCTGACCTCGTTCGCGTGCGAGGTGTCGGAGGCGCTGCTCTCACCGCTCGGGGTGACTCTGGCCTCCCCCCGTGACGCTGCCGCGCGAGGAGGGCACGTCACGCTCTCCCATCCGGCGATGCGCGAGGTCACGGCCGATCTCTGGCGCGGCGACGTGATCCCCGACTATCGCGACCCGCACGGGCTGCGCATCGGGCTCTCCCCGCTGTCGACCTCGTTCGCGGAGACGCTCACCGGGCTGCGGGCGGTGGAGGCATCCCTTCGCCGCCACGGCGGGTAGCCGAGGGCCGTCGGTGCCACGCGCGTCCGGCACGGGCGGAACTGGGTATGAAGGAAAGTGACACCCAGTTTCACGGCGTCCGCCGTATGCTGGGGACACCGCACGAAGGAGAGCGCCGTGTCGTCCACCGCGAAACCCGCCACCTCGCCCACCGCGAAGACCGCGAAGCCGAAGACGAGACCCGCGACCGGGACCTCCGACGCGACGTCCGCCGCCCCCGAGCTCGGGGAGGAGCAGCGCGCGCGGATCGACGCGGCGATCGAACAGCTGCGGGCCGGCGCGCGCTCGTGGTCGCACCTCACCCTCGGCCAGCGCGCGCGTCTCCTGGAGCGGTTGCACGCCTCGGTGTCGTCCGCGGCCGCGGACTGGGCCGATGCGGCATCCACGTCCAAGGGGCTCGGGGCCGGGCACCCGCTGCGGGGGGAGGAGTGGCTCTCGGGGCCCTACGCCGCGCTCGTCGCCCTCGACGCCTACCGTCGCTCGCTCACGGCGCTCGCGCAGGGGCGGAGCCCGCTCGACGGCATCCGCACCGATGAGGCCCCCGGCGGGCGCATCCGCGCGCCCACACCTTCCCGACGAACGCGGTCGACGGCCTGCTCCTGTCGGGCTACACCGGCGAGGTGTGGTTCGAGCCGGGTGTGACCGCCGTCCAGGCGCGGCGCGGCGCCGGGCTCGGTCAGCTCGATCCGACGCGGCCGGCCGAGGTCGGGCTGGTCCTGGGCGCGGGCAACATCACCTCGATCCCCGTGCTCGACGTCCTCTACGAACTGCTGGCGCATAACCGCGTCTGCGTGCTGAAGGTCAACCCGACGCAGGACGCCCTCGTCCCGGTCTACGAACGCGCGTTCGCCCCGCTCATCGAAGCCGGCTTCCTCCTCCGGATCCTCACCGGCGGCGGCGACGTCGGAGCGTATCTGACGCAGCATCCCTCGATCGCTCACGTCCACATCACCGGATCCGCCGCCACCTTCGATCTCATCGCGTGGGGTCCGGGCCCGAGCGGCGCGCGGCGCCGCCGCGAGAAGCGCCCCCAGCTGAAGAAGCCCATCACCGCCGAACTCGGCGGGGTGTCGCCCATCATCGTGGTGCCGGGCCGATGGACAGCCGCCGACCTCGCCTTCCACGCCGAGCACGTCGTGACCATGCGCCTGCACAACAGCGGTCACAACTGCATCGCGGGACAGGTGGTGATCCTCAGCGCCGACTGGCCGCAGCGCGAGGCGTTCCTCGACGCGCTGCGCACCGCCTACGACACGGCAACCGACGCGCCCGGTGTGGTACCCGAAGAGCGCGGAGAAGATGGATGCCGCCGCGGCGGCCGTATCCGCGCGCCCGCTGGAACGGGGCGCACGATCGCGCGATCATCGAGATCGGTCCGGGCGACGACGCGTCCGACATCGAGACCACCGAGTACTTCTCCCCCGTTCTGGGTGTGGTGACACTCCCCGGCAACGGGCAGGAGTTCCTCGACGCCGCCGTCCGGCACGCGAACGACAAGCTCACCGGCACGCTCGGCGCGAACGTCCTCATCGACCCGCTGACCCAGGCGGCTCTCGGTGACGGGTTCGAGCGAGCGATCGCCGACCTGCACTACGGCGACATCGCGATCAACGCGTGGACCGGCTTCGCCTTCCTCACCCCCACCCTGACGTGGGGCGCCTACCCGGGATCGACGGTCGAGGACGTGGGCAGCGGCATCGGCGTGGTGCACAACGCGCTGCTGCTCGACCGCGTCGAGAGGTCGGTGGCGCGGGGGCCGTTCCGGCCGTTCCCGCGGTCGTTGCGGCATCCGCGCGCCCTGGGACTGCGAAAGCTCAGCGTGCTGCCCAAGCCGCCGTGGTTCGTGACCTCCCGCACCGGCGCGCAGGTGGGCGAGGGGTTCACCCGGTTCCGGATCGACGGCCACTGGGGCCGCCTGGCGGGCACGCTCGTGAAGGCGTTCCGCGCGTGAGCCGGTCGGGGCAGGCGCACGAGGCCGACTACGTGGTGGTGGGAGCGGGCTCCGCGGGCGCCGCTCTGGCGGCGCGGCTCAGCGAGGACCCGGCCGTGCAGGTTCTGCTGCTCGAGGCGGGCGGCCCCGACAAGGCCCTGCAGCTGCACGTGCCCGCCGCGTTCTCCCAGCTGTTCCGCGGCCCCTACGACTGGAACTACGACACCGTCCCGCAGCCGCACCTGGAGGGCCGCACCGTCTACTGGCCCCGGGGCAAGACGCTCGGCGGCTCGTCGTCGCTCAACGCCATGATGTGGGTGCGCGGGTTCGCTGCCGATTACGACGAGTGGGCCGAGACAGCCGGCGAGCGGTGGTCGTGGGAGGGTCTCGCGCCGTACTTCGTGCGCGTGTCGAGCGCACGGAGGGCGCCTCCGATCCCACCCACGGCACCGACGGGCCGCAGGCGGTGGAGCGGCAGCGCGACCCGCGCCCGCACACCGCGGCGTTCCTGCGGGCGGCGGCCGAGCTCGGGCATCCGGTCACCGAGGCGAACCTGCCGACCGGCCAGGGATTCAGCCAGACCATGGTCACCCAGCACCGGGGCGCCCGCGCGTCGACCGCCGACGCGTATCTGCGGCCGGCGCGGAGGCGGCCGAATCTCCGCGTGGTCACCGGCGCCCTCGCGAGGAGGGTGACGTTCGACCGGGGAGCCGGGGGCGAGGAGCCGCGCGCGACAGGCGTGTACGTGGAGATCGACGGAGTCACCCGCCACGCCCGGGCGCGCCGAGAGGTCGTGCTCGCAGGCGGGGCCGTGAACACTCCGCAGCTGCTCATGCTCAGCGGCATCGGCCCGGCCGACCACCTCGCCGAGCACGGCATCGCCGTCGTGGTCGACGCGCCCGGGGTGGGCGAGAACCTGCAGGACCACCTCGTCGCGGGGCTCGCTCCCGCGGCTCACGGCGGCACGCTGTACGGCGCGGAGCGGGTCGCCGAGCTCGCGACCTACCTCACGAAGAGACGGGGGATGCTGACCTCCAACGTCGCCGAGGGGCACGGGTTCGTCCGCACCCCGGTCGCCGACCGGGCCGGCGCCCCCGCCGACCTGCCCGACATCGAGATCATCTTCGCCTCGGCCCCGTACGTGGGCGAAGGGCTCGTGCCGCTGCCCGCGGAAGGCCTCACGGTGGGGGCCATCCTGCTGCGTCCGCGCAGCCGCGGCACCATCCGCCTGGCCTCCGCGAACCCCCGCGACAAGCCGCTGATCGACCCGCGCTATCTGTCGGACCCCGACGGCATCGACGAGGCCACGATGCTCGCCGGCCTCGCCGAATGCGACCGGCTCATCCACACCGCCGCCCTCGGCGCGCTGACCACGGGCGGCTGGGTGCAGCCCGAGGGCGGCGAGCGCATGGCCGCCGAAGAGCGGGCGGAGCTGTCGCTCACGCGGTACTCGCACACGCTGTACCACCCGGTGGGCACGGCGCGCATGGGGGAGGACGCGGCATCCGTCGTGGATCCCGAGCTCCGCGTGCGCGGGGTGAGCGGGCTGCGGGTGGCGGACGCCTCGGTCATGCCGACCGTGATCCGCGGTCACACGAACCCCCGGCGATCGTCATCGGCGAAGTCGCCGCCGACCTTCTGCGCTCTCCGCACTAGCGCCCTCGCCTCCCCGCTGCGCCTCCGCTCCGCCCGCCTGCCCCGCCCGCCTGCCCCGCCCGGCTGCCCCGCCCTGTGCCCCGCCCCTGCCCCGCACCTGCCCCCGCCCGCCCGCCTGCCCCGCCCGCCTGCGCCGCCTCCTGCCCCGCCCAGATCTCCTGTTCTGGCGGAGACAGGAAGGCTGACACCCCGATCGTCCTGTGCTCGCCAGAACAGGAGATCTGGTGGCGGCGGGAGGCGGCGCGCGCGGGGCAGGAGGCGGCGCGCGAGCGGGGCGGGAGGCGGCGCGAGCGGGGCGGGAGGCGGCACGAGTGGGGCGGGAGGCGGCGCGAGTGCGGCGGGCGCAGAGGCGGCGCGGGCGGGGCGGGCGCAGAGGCGCGGCGGGTCAGCGCGCGGCGAAGCGGTCGGTCGCGGCCACGAGGGCCGCCGCGATCCCCGGGCTCCGTCGCGGAGTGCCCCGCGTCGTCGACCATGACCAGGTCGGCCTCGGGCCACGCGCGGTGGAGATCCCACGCCGTCATCGCGGGGGTGCAGACGTCGTAGCGCCCCTGCACGATGACCCCCGGGATGCCGCGCAGTGCCCCCGCGTTCGCGATGAGCTGCCCCTCCTCGAACCACCCGTTGTGGAGGAAGAAGTGGTTCTCGATCCGGGCGAACGCGGTGGCTGCGGCAGCATCCGTCATGCTCTTGATCAGCCGCCGGTCGGGCCGGAGGGTGATCGTGGACGCCTCCCACGTTGTCCACGCGACGGCGGCGGGCTGGTGCACCTCGGGATCGGGGTCGCTGAGGCGGCGGTGGTACGCCTCGATCATGCGCGAGCGCTCGAGCACCGGGATGGGCGCGATGAACGCCTCCCACAGGTCGGGGAAGAGCGCGCTCGCACCGCCCTCGTAGAACCACTCCAGCTCGTGACGGCGGAGGGTGAAGATGCCGCGCAGAACCAGCTCGGTGACCGCCTCGGGATGGGACTGCGCGTACGCGAGGGCGAGGGCGCTCCCCCACGATCCGCCGAACACCTGCCACGCGGCGATGCCGAGGTTGCGTCGCAGCAGCTCCATGTCGGCCACGAGATGCCATGTCGTGTTGAAGCGGAGATCGGCCTCGGGGCTGCTGGCGTGCGGGGTGCTGCGCCCGCACCCGCGCTGGTCGAACAGCACGATGCGGTATCTCTTCGGGTCGAACAGCTGCCGCTGCCACGCCGAGGTGCCGCCGCCCGGCCCGCCGTGCAGGAACACCACGGGCTTGCCGTCGGGATTGCCGCTCTGCTCCCAGTAGATCCGCTGACCGTCGCCGGCGAGAAGGAACCCCGTCTCGTACGGCGTGATCGGCGGGTACAGCGCCGTGAGCTTCTTCGGATTGCTCATAGGCTCCCCCCGGCCACCGAGAACGTGTCGCACGCGGCCACGCCGCCCTGCCGTCCGGTGTCGAACCACCGCTGCCGCTGCGCGCTGGAGCCGTGGGTCCAGCTCTCCGAGTCGACGGCGGCTCCGGACTCGGCCTGGATGTGGTCGTCGCCGACGGATGCCGCGGCGTCGAGCGCGTCGGTGATCTGCGGCGTGGTCGGCGGCCTCAGGTAGGGCGTGCCGTCGCTGTCGCGCTGATCGGCGGCCCCGGCGACCCACGCGCCCGCGAAGCAGTCGGCCTGCAGTTCGAGCCGAACGCCGTTGCTGTCGGGCCCGGTGCCGTTGCCGGGGTGCGCGTCCATGATGCCGGTGATGTTCTGCACGTGGTGGCCATACTCGTGGGCCAGCACGTACAGCTGAGCGAGCGGGCCCGCGGTGGCGTCGAACCTCTCGCGCAGCAGACCGAAGAAGGTGGGGTCGATGTAGACGGTCTCGTCGGACGGGCAGTAGAAGGGCCCGGCGGCGTTCGAAGCCGTGCCGCACGCGGTGGAGGTGGCACCGTCGACGACGATGAGCTGCGGCCCGCGGTACCCGTCGACCTGTGTCTGCCAGAACTTGTCGACGCTGAGGGATGCCGCGGCGATGCGGCAGTCGTCGTTGCTGTTGGCGTCGGCGCCGGTGTCGCAGTTCTCGATCGCCGTGCCGGCCCCGGCCGGAGCCGCCGGTGCGCCGCCGCTGAGGAGCCCCGATACGTCGGCGCCGGTGAAGAAGTAGATGAGGAGCGCCGCCACGGCCCCGAGCCCTGCGACGCCGCCGCCGACCGCGGCCACGGTGCCGCCCCGGCGCCGGGCGGTGTTGTCGCCGACCCTGGCGTTGTCGTTGAAAGTCATGTGGTCACGGTACCCGGTGCCGGGCATCCTGCACCGGGGTTGAGAGCGCAGGCACGGCAATAAGCTCGGGGGATGGTCGACGCGCTCCTCATCGCGCTGCTCTTCATCCTGGTGATCGCCCTCACCAGCGCCGTCGCGCCGCGCTTCGGCATCGCGGGGCCGCTGGCGCTGGTGGCGATCGGCGCGGCGGTGAGCCTGCTGCCGTTCGTGCAGGTGCCGTCGGTGAACCCCGAGATCATCCTGGTGGGGGTGCTGCCGCCGCTGCTGTACTCCTCGGCGGTGTCGCTCCCCGCGATCGAGTTCCGCCGCGACTTCCGCCCCATCGCGGGACTGTCGGTACTGCTGGTGCTGATCAGCTCACTGGTGCTGGGCGCGTTCTTCTTCTTCGCGATCCCCGGGCTCGGCTGGCCGCTGGCCATCGGGCTGGGAGCGATCCTCTCCCCCACGGATGCTGTCGCCACCACCATCGCGAAACGACTGGGCATCGCGCCGCGCGTCATCACGATGGTCGAGGGGGAGAGCCCTGCTCAACGACGCGACCGCCCTGGTGTGCTGCTGCGCACGGCCGTCGCCTCGTTCGCCGTCGGGGCGATGTCGTGGGGCGAGGCGGTGGGCTCCTTCGCGTGGGGAGTGCTTCTCGCGCTCGTCATCGGCGCGGTGATCGGCTACCTGAACCTGCTGGTGCGGGAGCGCATCTCGCACTCGCGGCGAACACCGCGATCAGCTTCGTCGTGCCGTTCCTGGCGTACCTGCCGACCGAGCGTCTGGGCGGGTCGGGCCTGGTGGCCGCGGTCGTGGCGGGGATCGTGACCGGCCAGGGCGCTGCGCGCCGGTTCAGCCCCGAGCAGCGCATGTCGGACGAGCTGAACTGGCGCACCATCGAGCTGATGCTCGAGGGCGCCGTGTTCCTCCTCATGGGCCTGGAGCTCAAAGACATCGTCCGGGCGAACCTGGAGGCGGAGGAGGGCCTGTTCCACGGCGCCTGGCTCGCCGCCGTGGCGCTCCTCGTCCTCATCGTGGTGCGCGCCGTCTACGTCTCGGCGCTGATCTGGCTGCAGGGGCGCAGGGCCCGGCGCATCGACCCGGCGCGCGACCGCCTCGACGCGCTCTCGGAGCGGGTCGACGAGATCTCTGCGGCGCCGCACGGAGCGAGCGGTCAGCGTTCGGCACGCGGCTTCCGCGCGATCCGGAGCGCAGGGAGCGATGGCTGCAGCGCGGTCGGATCCGCATCTCGCGGACGATGGCCGATTTCGACTACTACCAGGGCGCCCCGTTGGGCCGGAAGCACGGGGCCATCATCGTCTGGGCGGGCATGCGCGGCGTCGTCACCCTCGCCGCGGCCCAGACCCTGCCCGACACTCCGGACTCGCAGCGACCACTGCTGGTCTTCATCGCGTTCCTGGTCGCGCTGGGGAGCCTGCTGCTGCAGGGGCTGACCCTCCCGAGGCTGGCGCGCATGCTGAAGCTCACCGGCACCGGGCGGATCGGACCGACGCCCGAGGAGCAGAGGGCGCCTCGACGGCCAGCTGCGCGAGGCGACGGTCGCCGCCCTGTCGTCGAGTCGGCTCGCCCGCCGCGACGGGTCGGAGTTTCCCCGCGGAGTTCGTCACGCGCGTGGGCGCCGCGTCTCGACGCCGCCCGACGACGAGATGACCGCCGCGGCGCGCGATGTGCTCGAACTGCGACTGGCGATGATCGGGATCATGCGCGAGCGCCTGAACGAGCTCTCCTCCGAGGGCACCTTCAGCACGGCCGCGCTGCGTCACGCCCTCGCCGAGCTCGACGCGGACGAGATCAGCATCCAGCTGCGACTCGACGACGACGAAGACTGACGCCGGTCGGGCACAATGGGAGCAACGGAGGAGAGACGGTGAGCGAGGCGACGGAGCTGGAGCGGTCCGCGACGACGGATGCCGCCGGTCACGCGGATGCCGCGGCGACCGCGCCGCTGCATCTGCCCCACGCCGCCGCGGAGTGCCCGAAATGCTTCACCGAGCTGCAGGACGACCGCAACTGGTGGCGCGCGCGTCCGGCGGGCTCGCGCCTGGTCGGACTCGTCCGTGTCCCGAGAAGACATGCCGTCGATCGTCGCCCAGCGCGACGAGCTCACGCGGTTCGGAGTGCCGATCGAGGGCTTCCGTCATCCGGCGCCGGAGACGATGGAGAGCTGGGAGCAAGCGGCTGGTCCGGCTGTTCGGCACGCTCCGCGCCGGTGACGTGCTCGTGGTCGCGACCGTCCACGCGCTTGGCCGCGACATCGACGAAGAGACCCGCACGGTGACGGAGCTGCATCGTCGCGGTGTCGTGGTGAAGGTGCTCGGCCACGGCGGCCGGCACCTCTACGACGCCGGACGGTGAGGGGCGGCATCCGTCGGAGCGCCCGCGACAAAGGGCGCACGGCCGGAGCCGCGCGCCCTTGACGTCTGCCGGAGGATCAGCCGCCGATGCCCTGCGCGAGCTGCGAGTCGACGTTCTGCAGCGTGTCGGCCGCCTTCGTCAGGAACTGCGACATGCCGTCGAGGCCGTTCACCGCCTGCGTGGTGCCGGTGGTGAACTTCTGGTACGACTCGTGGAAAGCGCCCGAGGCGGTGTCGGTCACGAAGCCCGAGTTGACGAGGTTGCTCACCAGCGACTGCAGCTCGTTGAGCTTCTGGACGATGTCGTCCTTACCCGCGTTGAGGCGACCGGCCGCCTGGGTCATGTCGGCGTAGGTGACGTTCATGTTGGGCATGAGCTTGTTCTCCTTGGGATGTTCTCCGGCCGACCGTGGCAGCCGACCTCCGTTACTTCGACCGTAGCCCCACCGGCCGCCGGATCACATGGGGACCATTACCCATGCACGTGGGCGACCTGCCGGTCGGTTACGCGTAGGACTCGCCGGAGCCGAGCTGCTCGCCGGTGCGCCAGAACTGCGTTCCGAGGACGAAACCGGCGGCCGCGACGATGACAGCTACAAGCGCGAACAACAGGAACGGGGGCGCCGTCGCCGACGAATCCAGTTCGGCGGCTGCGCTCGCCTCGAAGACCACGCACATCGACGCGAAGAATCCTCCGACGGCGACCAGCCACACGTCCAGGGCGCCATCGGTAGAGCCAGAACCTCCAGCCAGGCTGAGAGCGCTGCTCGGTCTTACGTCGACGAGTGGTGATGAGGAGCTTCACGAGCGACGAAGCACACGTGAGCCCTGCCGCGAAGGCGACGGACCCATAGACCGACCACAAAACTTTCGACCGCCTCATGGGCGTCGAGCGAGTGCGGCCAGGTCCCCGCGGTGAACCCGACCAACACGGGTACGAGCAGGCTGGCGGCCACCGCGAGGGCGATGACGATCCAGACGACGCGCCACATCGGCGAGAGAACCCGGAACGAGCTCGTCCGGGTGGCGGATGGCAGCATCGTGTCTGGAGGAGCAGGGTTACGGCGGATGGAGCCGCGACGCATCTGTTCCCCCGGGATGAGCAGGCATAGCGCGAAGAAGATCAGCACTCCCACGGTGACGAGCGAGTTGCGCGCCAGATCCCCGGCACGGTACCCGTCGCCGGAAGCCGCTGCGCCGGCGACGTACACCACGACGGCGGCGGCGAGCGCGAGCAAGCCCCCGATGATGCTGAGCACCGCGCCGAAACGTTGATTCGAGCGCGTGACCGCGGCGCGGCGCTGCTCCTCCGGGCTAGCGTGCGTCACGCTGCCCCTCCGAGATCGCCCCACCGGACCGAGTCGACGACGGCGTCGAACAGGGCGGTGTATGGCTCGCCGTCGTCGATGATCGGGGCCGATCCGTTGACGATGAGAACCACGCCGTCGACCGGGGTCGGAACGACGTACTCCAGGGCCAGCGACTGGCGCTCCGGGTCGACGCTCGAAACCCCGGTGGTACGGGTGCGAGCGACCGGCCCCCCCGACGGTGGAGATGATGTCAGCCTGTGGTCGATAGACGCGGAGTCGAGCGTCCGGCTCACCCTCGGGGGCGTCCCACACGACCAGAGAGGTGGTCATGGCTGCGGGAAGCGGGATACCGGGCAAGATCTCCAGCGAGAGCCACAATCCCTCCGCGCCCGCGAGCGCGGCTTCCGCGGCGGTGCGAACCAGGTCATCGCGCGACTGACGACGCAGCGACGCGAGTCGATCGTCGCGACCGACCCGATCACGGACCAGCTTCTGAGCAGCGGCGCGCGCGTTTTCCGGGGTGTCGAGCGGAATGGGGGCCCAGGTGCCGGGCAGCACGAAGCGGTATGCCCGTTCCGGCGCGGCGCTGGAGTGCACCGGTATCGTCATACGCGCTCCCCGAGGTCGACAGCGAGAGTGGCGGCAATCGCCATCATCGACGATGCCATATCGGGGAAGGCTTCGATACCGTTGGCCGTCGCGACCAGCTGCACCGCCTGTGCGGCGTCGGGCGGGTACACCGTCACGACGACGCGCTCCTCGAGCATCCCGGCGTCCTCCCCCATCGGATGCGCAAGCAGATAGTGCGCCCCCACGGCGGCACCGGCCGGAAGGTCTTGTCGCCAGGTCTGCACCCCGTACCCGGATGCACCGTCGCTGGTCTGCCGCTGCGGCTGTTCGAGCGCGGCGACGAGCCGATCGGGGTCACCGAGCGTGCCCCGCGAAGCAAGTGCCTGGACCAGCATCCCGGATACCGAACCCGTTTCGGGGAACACGACGAAGACCGCCGCCCGCATCGTCGAGTCGGCAAACGCGCGAGTACCGTCTTGGACCTCTCGGAGCGACTGCTCCAGTCGCTCTCGCACCTCGTGTGGTGCGATGCGGTCCGACAGCGCAGCCGCCCACGCGGTGTCGTCGACGGGCATGGCGTACCACCCCTCGGGAAGGACCACGCTGAAACCGACGACGTCGTACATCACTGTGCGCCCGCCCCCACTCGCTTCTGGATGTAGTCGTAGACGGAGTTCGCACCGTCGTAGACGGTCTTCCACTCGCCTTCGCTGCCGCCCAGCAGGACCCCGATCGGGTCATCGGTCAGCTTCGTCGGAAGGTTGATGATCTTCTGCGCGCTCGAGATGCTCTGGTAGCTGGTTGCCATCGCGCCGAGCACCTTCATGTCCGTCGTGATCAGCTCAGGATGTCCGGCGGCCATCTGCAGGTACAGCTTCAGATCGTTGTTGATGCCGAGCGCCTTCTCCGGGTTGAAGCTGAAACCGGGGAATGCCTCCTTGGCTGCCTCTCTCACCAGTTGCATGCCGGTTTTCTGACCCGTTTGGTATGCCTCCAAGGCGGCCTTCTGCGAAGCGGATCGCACGAAAGGCGAAGAGAACACCTCGTGGAGCGGCTTGCCGATCTGCTTGGCGGCGTCGGCGTGCGACATGAGATCTTTGCTGTGCGCTCCCACGCCCTGCAACCTCGCCAAAGAACGCGAGCTCTGCAGGCCGGAGTTGATCACCGCCGAAGCGCGCAGCTCCTTCGCAGCGAAGGCGAGGATCTTTCCCCCGAAGAGCGTCACCACGGCGCTGCCGACCGCGAAGAGCACTCCCCACCCGTCGCCCGTGCCGTTGATCACGGCGACGGTCGCGTCGATGACGTCGAGGATCGCACCGACCGCGGCGAGAACGATGAGGACTTGACCGAGGATGGGCACCCAGGCGAGGAAGATGGCCACCACCCCGGCGATATCGCAGATGACCTTGAGCACGTCGTGGATGGCGCTGAGGGCCTGCTCCCACCATGACGGGTTGGCCAGGCCGTTATTGTTGCGGTCGACCACGTCGGAGATCGCGCTCCGCGCGGTCTGTGCGGCGCTCGTCTTGTCGTGGAGCGCGGCGTACCAGCGCTGCTGCGCGGGCCCGCACGGCCGCGTTCGCGTCTTCGACGCCGCTATGGGCGCGCCGAGCGGCGGCGGCCACCGCGTCCGTGTCGACTGAGGGATCGGTGGAGTGCGCCGCATCGCGCACGTCGCTGTCGGCTCGGTGCGCAGCGACCTGCGCGCGCTCCGCGTCTTCTTGTCGCGCAGCGATGTCGGCGATTGCCCGGTTCGCCGCGGCCTGAGCCTCGCGCAGCGCCGAGGAATAGGTCAGCAGCGCCTGCGCGGTGTCGGCGTAACGGTCCCGCGCCTTATCGATGTCGGCGCCGACATCCTCCGCGGTCTTGCGCAGAGCCTCGGTTGCTTCGCTCTTCATGTCGTCGAGCGTGCTGATGCGCTTGAGCGTCGTGGTGGAGCGCGTGATCGCGTCCGCGATCGACTGGTAGTGACGCGCCTTCTGCGCAAGCAGTTCCGGGTCTCCTGTGAGGGGCTGGTACTCGCGATCGGCCATGGTGTGTTCTCCTCACCGAGTCAGACGGCGCGAGCGCCTCGAGCCGCGTTCGCGGCGGACGCCGGGCCCGCGGGGGTGGTCGTCGAAGCCGACGCGCTGTCGTCGAGCGCCTTGGCGAGTCCTTCGTCTACTTTCGTGAAGTTGTCGGTGATGGCCCCGACCGATTTCACGAGTCCATCAATGCTCTCGACCATGTTGGTGCGCTTCTGATTCCAGCCGTGCGCGAAATCGCGCACCTTGGAAGCCAGATCGTCGTCGCCGGTCGCGTCGGCGACCGAGTCGGAGAAGTCGTCGGCGTTGCGGAACTCCGACGCGATGGCGTCCAGGTCACGGTGCAGGGTCTCGAGCCGACCGAGATCGATCTTCAGATCCGACATGTGCGCACTCCTTTCGTCGTCTTCACCGTATGCGCGAGGTCGCGGGGACCGCGATGGGGAATGGTCCCCATGTCATCCGCCCAGCGGCAATTGCACCCGCTCGGACCCACCGCGCGAGATGTAGACGCCCCGACCCGGAGGGAACTCGCTGCGCTGCGTGCGGGGCAGCGGCGTCTTCAGCAGGAGGTCTCCTTCGAGCGTCTCGGGCTGCAGGAGGAGTCCCCGCCGCCCGTTCTTGACCTCCGCGAGCAGCGGCCAGCTCGACCCCCATCCGCTGGTCTCCGACTCGGCGAGCAGGAAATGATCGCTGCGTCGCACCGACTTGATGAGCTCGACCAGGGGCGGATCCGCCGGCGACTGGAGGGAGTCGCCGATCGACTCGACGAACACGCCGATCCGCCCCTCGGTGTCGGGGCCGCTGACCGCCGCCTCGAGGGTGCGCGCGAGAGCGGCAGCCTCCTCCGGGGTCGTCGCCGTCGCCACCCACGGCACGTCATGTCCGCGCATCGCTCTCGCGGTGCCGATGTAGTACAGCCGCACCTCGGGGTCGAAGCGCACGAGCGAGCGAGCGATGGTGGCGAACGCCGTCGAGCGACCGCTCGCGGGCGGCCCCGCCAGCAGCATGGTGCCGGCGGGCGCGAAACCGAACGCGTCGAGGTCGGACTCGCCGATGCCCAGCACCGGCTGCTCGTCGATGCGTGACGGCAGCTGCGACTGCGGATACTCCGCCGGCATCGCTCCGACGGGCGGGGCCTCGGTCTGGCCGGAGCGGCGCATCGCCTCCGCGAACCTCGCGGTGTGGGCGGCCTGCTCGGGGACGCTCGCCGTACCGCCGAGAACGGCCAGCTGGGTCTCGATGCCGTCGACGATCGCGCGGCCGGGAGGCGAGGACGACGACAGGATGTCACCGGGCACGTCGAGCAGCGAGTAACCGTCGTCGGCCAGTCGGAGAACGATCCGCCGCTGGATGCTCGAGCCCACCGATGACGGCACGGCACCGGCGCGATCGGCGGTCAGAGCCACATGGATGCCCAGCTGACGGCCGTCGGTGAGCAGATCGCGGAACACGTCGTACCAGACGGCACGTCCGGGTGCGGTCTCGAAGTCCTCACGGAAGCTGGGGAACCCGTCCACCAGGAGCAGGATGCGCGGCTCGTCGGGACGCTCCGCAAGGCGCCGATACTCGGTGATGCTCGCGGCATTGACCGCCGTGTAACGGGTGGCCCGACTGTCGAGCTCGGCGCGCAGCATCCGGAACAGGCGGACGATGCGCTCGATGTCGTCTCCGCCGATGACGGCGCCGACGTGCGGGAGCTGTTCGAGCATGCGCAGGCCGCCCGAGGCGAAGTCGAGGGCGTAGACGTGGACGGGTCCGCCGCGAGGGGTGATGGCCGCCGCGCACGCGAGCGTGCGCAGGGCCACAGACTTTCCCGAACCGCCGGTGCCGAAGACGGCGAGGTTGCCGTCGACGTCGGGCTCGAAGTACACCGGCGACTGCCGCTGCTGCTGCGGAAGGTCGGCCACCCCCAGCATGAGCTGTGCGTCGGTGCGCTGTCGAAGGAGGGCGAGGTCGTAGACGTGGGCGAGCTCGTCGAGCCAGGGACGGCGCGGATCCGGGATCTGGGCGAGCGCGTGCGCGCCGACGATCGAGGAGACCAGCCGCTGCTGATCCGTCGGACCGAGGTCGTGCGGCACGCCCTCGTCGACCCGACCGGGCTCCTCCCAGCGCACCTCGCCGCCGAAGCGCAGCTCGGCGACCTCGATCGCCGGCAGCTCCGGCTCGGCGCTGGTCCACCCCCCGGCGTAGCCCGACTGGAACAGCGACAGGCGTCCGGGTCCGGTCTTCACGACGCCGCGACCGGGGAGGCCGGGGATCGAAGTGTGCGGCATCCTTCACACGCCGACCACGTCGTCGCTGTCGGACTCGTCGGCCATGCGCAGCGCCACGCGGAGGTTCGTGTTGGCGCGCAGGTTGTCGCGGATGACCCCCGCAGGTCGCTGCGTCGCCATGATCAGGTGGATGCCGAGCGACCGCCCGCGCTGAGCGATGTCGACGACACCGTCGACGAACTCCGGCACCTCTCCCACGAGCGCAGCGAACTCGTCGATCACCAGCACGAGCGCCGGCGGGCAGTCGGGATCACCGCGCTTCTCCAGTTCGAGGAGGTCCTTCGCCTTCTTGCGATTGAGCAGATGCTCGCGGTGGTGCAGCTCGGCGCGGAGGCTCGTCAGCGCCCGGCGCACCAGGTGCGGGCTGAGATCGGTGACGAGGCCGACGCAGTGCGGCAGCTGCACACAGTCGGCGAAGGCCGAGCCGCCTTTGTAGTCGACGAAGAGGAAGGTCACCCGATCGGGGCTGTACTCGGCGGCCATGCCGAGCACCCACGCCTGGAGGAACTCGCTCTTGCCCGCGCCGGTGGTGCCACCCACCAGCGCGTGCGGTCCCTGCGACCGAAGGTCGAGGTGCATCGGGTCGACGCCCGCCGAGCCCACGATCGCACGAAGCCGTCCGGCCTCTGCGCGGCACGAGCGGGCCGCCGCTGCGATCGTGGATGGAGGCGTTCTGTCGCCAGCGATCGACGACAGCGGCGGAGCTCTCGGCCAGTTCTGGCCGAGCAGACTCACCAGCGACACCGTGCGCGGGAGGTCGCTCGCGTCGACGACGAGCGCGCCGGCGTCCACGACGGGCGCCATCCATCGCGCATAGTCGAGGGCGTATTCGCGGGGCACCTGCTCGGTGACGACGTCGTCGATGACCTCGCCGAGCCGCACGAATCCGACGGTACCGACGCCCTGCTGGTCTCCGAGCGACAGGTACGTGCGGCAGACGGCCGGGAGCGACGCGATGTCGCCCGCGAACCAGATCGGATACACCCCGGCGTCTGCACCGCGCTCGGCCAGCTGCACCAGGCGAGCGCGGTCGACGGCGGCGTCGTCGGCGATCAGTACCACCATTGCCGGAAGCGGCGCGTCCACCCGGGCGCCGTCGGTCACCGCGGCGCCCCGAGCCAGCGCCGACTCCTGCTCGCGGGCGGCGCCGCGAGCCATCGCGGCACGACGTTGACGCAGGCGCTCCTCGACCACGCCCTCCAGCGCCCCGAGGAGAGAGCCGGCGCTGGCAGCCCCGTCGGCCAGGTGGACTGCCCTCGATCGGACTCTGCGGTGACGAGGTGTGGGGCAGCCACTTCAGCCATTCGAGCTGCGACGACCACGCGGGCGTGACGACGGCGGCCACGACCAGCTCGGCCGGCGAATGCAGCGCCGTCAGCTGGATCAGCAACGCGTTCACCGATCCGATCGCCTGTGTCGGAGAGCCCGCGACGCCGAGCGCGCCGACATCGTGCAGGTTCTCGACGATCGGCACGTCGGCGATGCGCCGGTGCTTCTCGATCACGGCGTCGAGCCGCTCCTGGAACTCGCGCTGGATCTCGCCCCGGCCGCGCTCGGCGACGGTGTTGCGGCTGGTCGTCGTGCCCGGTGCCGAGTCTGACGTTCAGGAACGACCAGTGCTCGGGACGCCGGGTCCACAGCATCGGTCCGCGCTCGACCGCCTGCCGATGCGCATCGAACGTCGACGGCGCCTCGGCGTGGCGGGCCGCGTGCTCGGCCACCGCCTCCTCGGCCAGCATCTCCTTCAACCCCTCGAGCCGCTCGTCGAAGCGGGTGATCGCCTTCTTCAGCCGCCGTCGGTCGCGCCCTCGTCCCGAGACGTAGTTGCCGACCAGCATGAGCGGGGTCAGCAGCACGAACAGGAGGGATGTCGGCTGGTGGGTCAGTGCGAACATCGCGCCGCCCATGAGCACGGGCAGGATCATCGCCAGAAGCGGGAACGGCTGCTCCGCGGGCTCGGGCGGGATCTCCGGCGCCGCGAACTCCTGCCCCTCGTAGCGGATCTCCACCTTGGGCGAGCGGTTGAAGTGCACCGGGCCCGCCTTGGCGGCGGTGCCGGCGAACTGCCGTCGTGCGATCACCTCGAGCTCGATCACCGAATCGCCCACGTGGAGGGTCTCGCGTTCCTCGACGCGCAGACGCTGCACGAGGCCGCCGTCGACGATCAGACCGTTGGCAGAGCCCAGATCGATCACCTCGACCCCGTCGGAGGCTTCGAACCGCAGGTGCCGCTTGGAGATCATCGGATCGTGCAGCACGAGGTCGCACTCGGGGTCTCGTCCGAGCACCGTCGTGCCCTCGCCGAGGGTGAGCTCGAGCCCTGCGTCCGGCCCCGAGACCACTCTCAGGCGCGCGAGCGGTGCGCCGCGGTCGGCCGGAGCAGCCCCCGCGTCGACGATCCCGACCGTCGCCCCCGAGCCGATCCACGATTCGCCCACCGCGGCGTCGGGAGGCAGCTCCCGGGCATCGACACTGCCGGGAAGGGTCGCCGCCACGGTGCGGGTGCCGGGCGCGCTGCGCAGCGCCTCGGCGAGCGGGTCGCGCACGGGGTCCAGGCGGGCGATCGCCTCGGCCACGTCGGAGATGCTCGCCGCCGCGTCCGTGGTGACGATGATGTCCGCGGGGGCGCTCGAGACGCGGTGGAGCGTCAGCTTCAGGCGCATGCGCGTCCTCTCAGGATCGTGAGGGCGAAGGTCAAGCCGGTCATGCGTCCTCCTCGGCCGCGATCGGCGGCGCATCCAGCAGCGGCAGGTCTTCACGGGTGACCAGCCGCGCCGCCACGGCATGCTCGACAAGACGCACTCGGCGGTTGGTGGCGTAGGAGCGTGCGCCGCCGCGCATGCCCTGGACCCCGATCCGGTCGAGCTTGTCGCACACGTTGTCGAGCTTGCGGTTGAAACGCGTGAGCGTCCATCCCAGACGCTCGGCCGCCTGGGCCGACGTGGGCAGCTCGCTCATGCCGGCTCCCTCCCGGCGCAGCACCGGCTCGGCGAGCGCCAGGATCATGAGACGCTGGCTCACCGTGAGCGGCACGTCGCCGATCGTGGACTGGCCTCCGTTGTCGTCCCACCGCTGCGCCTCCTGGAACGGCGGCTCCGCGGCGTGGATGGTGAGCTCGTACGTGGTCGGCCCGGCGCTGAAGATCACCGAGGTCGTCTCGGACACGATCGGCAGCCGGGCCCCCGGCGCGAGCCACGCCAGCACGCGACTGGCGGAGTCGGTGACCGTGGCCGCCAGGCGGCTCCCCACGTTGGAGAGCAGCCACAGCCCGTCGACGTTCTCGACGGTGAGGAAGTTGCGGTGGAGGAACAGGTTGTCGTCGAGAGCGAGGTCGCCTTCGCGTCCGACGCGGAACACCTCGCCCGCCGCGACCGGGAAACGCTCCCCCGCGAACTCCACGATCAGGCCGCCCACCGGCGGACGCGTCGTGATGTCGATCTCGCTCACGGGACACACCCCGTCGCCGGCTGGGACGACGCGCCGTTGGCGCGCCGCACCATCACCTCGATGCACGTCTGAGCGCCGGGGTTCGCCGGCACGGTCACGGTCGGGGTCGAGACCGACTTCAGCGTCGGCTCGGAGCCCACCGACACCACACCCCACAGGTACGTGTCGCCCTCCGCAGGGGTCGGGTTGGTCCAGGTGAACACGACTCCGGCGGGAGTGACCGTGCCGCTCAGTGCCGTGGGTGCGGCCACGGCACTGCTGAGGGGGTCCTGCGGTTCGGAGGTGGCCGGCGGCGCCGGCGTGGCCGCGGGCGCATCGCCCACGAGCTGCGGCAGCGACACCGCGACGATGACGGCGACGACGATCACGGCGGCCGCGGCGACCAGCGACCACACCAGGGCGGTGCGCGGTCGTCGGGCGGGTGCGGCATCCGTCGTCGGCGTCTGCGAGGTCTCGAACGCGGGGCCGCGGACGATCGTCTCGTCGATCGCATGGCCGGACGCGACGGCGGCGTCCGCGCCCCGTGCGGCCGCCCGGGTGGTCGCGGCGTCGGCGACGGCGCCGGGCAGCGCGTCGCGGCGCACCGTGTCGCCCACCGTCTGCTCGCCCGGCGCGAACGCGCGCGGGTCTGTGCCAAGTCCGCCGGTCTGCGGCGGGGCGGCGGGAGAGGCGGATGCCGCGGGCCGCGCCGAGGGCGGGGGCGCGAGGTCGAACCGCGCAGGCACCTTCACCGTCTCGGCCGAGGGCCGGGTGAGACCGGCTGCGGGGGCGGTCTGCGGATTGATGCTCACCACACCGCGGACACGCGTGCGCCCGTCGTCCTCGTCGGCCGGGGCCTCGTCGGGAAGGCCGTCGTCGAGGATGTCGATCGGGGTCACCGAGTGCGACAGTTCGATCTGCACCTTCTGCAGGGCGCGCGCGAACGCCAGCGCACTGTCGTAGCGATCGGCCGGGTTCTTGGCCATCGCCCGTTCGAGGGCCCGCTGCAGGCTCGACGGCGCGTCCGGGCGGGCGAGAGGCGACAGCGGCGTCGCCTCGATGCGCTGGATGAGATCGGCGGCGGTGTTGCGCTGATCGGGAAGCTCGAAGGGCGAGCGGCCCGCCAGCAGGGTGTAGACGGTCGCGCCGAGCGCGTAGACATCCGAGCGCACGTCCGACCGCGGCACGTCGGCGAACGACTCCGGCGGCGACCACGGGATCGAGAGCCCCGCCGATTCGGACGCGGCGGCAGTCGTCGACGCGATGCCGAAGTCGGTGAGCGCCGGGCGGTTGTACTCGGTGACGAGGATGTTCGCGGGCTTGATGTCGCGGTGGAGCACTCCGGCGCGGTGCGCGGTCTCCACGGCCGCCGCCACCTGCACGCCCACCCGCAGCGACTCCGAGACGGGGAAGGGCTCGCGCCGGTAGCGCACCTGCAGGTTCGGCTTCGGACAGTACTCCATCACCAGGTACGGGCGTCCGTCCCGGGCCACCCCGGCCTGGTAGATCGTCACGATCGCCGGGTGCGTCGACAGCATCGCCATCACGTTGGCCTCGGCGGTGAACTCCGACACCGAACCGCTGGAGATCCGCTCGGCGAGGAGCACCTTCACCGCGACGCGGCGCTTGGGGAGCTGCTGCTCGTACAGGTAAACGTCGGCGAACCCGCCCGATCCGAGAAGGCTCACGTAGGTGAAGCCGGGCAGGTCGGGGGGCGTCATGGGCACCCGCTTCGCACTCACGGCGCCTCCTCGATGGTGACGGTGACCCCGTCGCCGAGGTCGAGCAGGTCGCCCGCGACGACAACCGTCTGCTCGCCGGGATGCAACCGGACGGGGTCGGCGCCCGCGCGCAGGAGCGTGGTGCCGTTGGTGGTGTGCAGGTCGGTGGCGAGGATCGCATCGCCCTCGGCACGCACCTCGAGGTGGCTGCGGGAGATGTCCTGCTGCGGACTGTCGACGGCCACGAGATGGGGCAGGTCGGTGCCCGAGACGCGGGTCGAGCGCGGGTCGGCGCCCGATCACGACCGTCCGGTCCAGGAGCAGCTCCTGCCCCGTCGAGAGGCGGATCCGCCCGGGCGCCGGGGCGCGGGGCGGCGCGAGGGGCGGGGGAACCGAATCCGCGTCGATCGAACCGCCGCCGCGCAGGGCTCGAGCCTGCGCGGCCGAGATGGTGGCGCCGTCGTGGTCGCCGAGCAGATCGCCCGACGCGGCCGGTTCGACGGGCGCCCCGCCGGTGAGCGAGCTGTCGATCGAGGCGGTCGCCGGTGACGAGCCGTCGTCGGACCCGTCCTCCGCCTCTTCACGGACCGCGGCGTCTCCCACCGAGCGGACCACCGTGGCGCCCCACAGGTGGTCGTAGCCGGTGGCCGCCTCGACCGGAGCGACGGATGCCTCGGGCTCGGGCACCGGAGCGAGGGTCGGGTCGGAGGGGAGCCAGGTGTCGGCCGACACGATCGGCGGGATGGAGTCGATGAGGCCGCCCGCCGAATCCGGCGCGGGGGGATCGGAGGGCTCCGCGTGATCCTGATCCGAAAGCACCTCCGGCACCTCCGGCACCTCCTCGACGGCCGGCACCGCGGCCGCGGGCTCGGGGGAAGGGCCGGCGGGCGACGCGCCGGACGAGGACCACGGTCCGCGCGGCGCGGAGGCGGCATCCGTCTCCTGCACCCACTCGATGGCGGACGCGGTGACCACCCCGTCGCGCACGGGCAGCTCGACCGTCGGCGGCGCGTCGGGCCGCCGTACGGCCACGCGCACTGCACCGGCGACGATGCGCTCGGTCCACGTCGTCACTCCGGCACCGGCGATCTCTTCGACGCCGCCCGGGATGTCGACGGCGATCGTGAAGGCGCCGCGGACGGCCACGCGCACCGCGCCGCTCTCGGCGAGCACGACGGCGAAGGGCGGGATCGCGGCGAGTGAGGTGCCGAACGTTCCGGTGAGGGCCTCCAGCACGGCGGCGAAGCCGCGGCCTTTCGCGAGCTGCTCCCAGATGCGTCCGAGCAGCTCGGCGGGCACCGCGTCTTCGAGCACCGCGAATCCGTGGGGCGTCACGATCGCGCGCCAGGGTCCGGGACAGTAGCGCACGCTCATCGGATACCTCCTCCAGCCGCCGACGCCGGACGTGGCCGTGTGTCTGCGTCGATGTCGTCATCGCCCGCGTCGGCCGCCCGTCCCGCGGTGTCGGCGAGGGCGTCGACCAGCGACGACCGCGATCGCACGACGACCGCGTCGACGACGAGAGCGGTGATGTTGTCCCGTCCGCCGCGCAGCATGGCCTCGTGAACGAGCCGCGTCGCCGCCGCCTGCGGGTCGCTCTCATCGCGCAGGATGGCGTCGATGCGCTCCGCCTCGAGCTCGCCCGACAGGCCGTCGGAGCACACCAGGATGCGGTCGCCGTGCTCGGCCGGGATCAGCCAGAAGTCCGCTTCCCCGTCGCTCCCGGCGCCGATGGCGCGCGTGATGACGTTGCGTCGCGAGTCACGCGAGGCCGCCGCCCGATCGAGCTCGCCCGCGTCGACGAGCTCCTGCACCACCGAGTGATCGACGCTGATCTGCTCGAACTCGCCTTCGCTGAGGCGGTAGGTTCGCGAGTCACCCAGGTTCACCGCGAGCCAGTAGCCCTCGCCGTCGACATCGGCGATGACCACGCCGCTCAGCGTGGTGCCCGCACCCGCACCGGCCCCGGCGGGCAACTGCTCGACGCGGCGGCGCGCGCGGCCGAGCGCCTGCCGCACCTCGTCGATCGTCAGACTGTCACGCCCGGCGAGGGTGGTGAACTCCGCGATCACCGCGGCCGAGGCGAGCTCGCCGGCCTGGTGCCCGCCCATCCCGTCGGCGACGAGGAACAGCGGCGAGCTGGCGAGATGCGAGTCCTCGTTGATGCGTGCGGCGCAGCCCCGGATCGGTCGCCGCACCCGCCGCGACGAGAATGGGCGCCGTCACCGGGGACTGCCGATCGTCACCGCGCGGTCACCGAACTCGAGTCGATCACCGAAGCGGAGCGGAACGCGCGCGCCGGGTGCCAGCTGCTGTCGCAGACCGTCGCGCACGAGGACGATGCCGTTGGTCGACCGCCGATCCACCACCCAGACACCGGCCTCGTCACCGCCGAGCTCGAAGTGCGTCTTCGACAGCGACAGCGTCTCGTCGCGGACCGCGACGGCGACCGCGCCGTCCTCCTGGGCCGGATTGCGCCCGAAGAGCGTGCGTCCGAACACCGCCATGGCCGTGCCGTCGTCCCATGCGAGCGAGGCGATGGCGCGGGCGGGGGGGTGCCCCGACCCGCGTCGCCTCGAGATCGACCTCGTCGGTCGTCGGCGCGATCGGCGGCGCCGGAACGGTCTCGGCAGGCGGAGCCGGGGCGGGCGACACGGGCGCGACGGGCGGAGCCGCGACGGGCGGAGCCGCGACGGGCGGAGCCGCGACGGGCGGAGCCGCGACGGGAGAGACGGATGCCGCGGGCGGGGGCGCGACGGGCGGAGCCGGGGCGGGCGACACGGGCGCGACGGGCGGAGCCGCGACGGGCGGAGCCGCGACGGGCGGCACCGGGGCGGGCGGACGGCCCGCGTCGCGCCGCACCTCGGCCGGGTCGGACGTCACACCCGGAACGACCGAGATCAGTCCGGCCGACGCCGAAGGAACGCCGGATGCCGCGGAAGCGGGCGCCACCGCGGAAGCGGGCGCCACCGCAGACGCGGGCGAAGCGGGCGGGGACGTCGTGCCGGGCTCCCGCGGCGGGGCGGGCGGAGCGAACAGGGGCGGCACGGGAGCCGGAGGAGGTGTCGGCACCCCCGTCGGCGGCGGAAGGTACGGGTTCGCCAGCGGAGCGGGTGGTGCCGGGCGCGGCGCGGAGGGCGCGGCATCCATCGCCTTCCTGTCGACCACGACCGCGCGAGCGACCTGGTCGTGCCAGCCCTGACGCCGCGGACTGGCGTCGAACAACGGTGAGAAGTAGCCGACGACGATCGAGCCGGCCAGCGACCAGATGAGGTTGCGCAGCAGCGCGCGCCAGAAGCCGATCGGACCCGCCCCCTCGGCGTCGCGCAGTTGGAGCCCGATGAGGCGTTGACCGATCGACCCGCGCCCACCCTGCATGCCGGTGTAGACCAGCGCCCACGCGAGGCTCCCCGCACTGACGAGGAGGTAGGCGATCACCACGCCGAGCGCGAGCGAGCGGTCCGTCCACCCGCGACCCACAGCGACGAACACGGCGAAGGCGATCGCCCAGAGGACGAGCGGCACGAGGAAGGCGACCACGAGGTCGACCGCGTACGCGCCGATGCGGCGCCCGATGGGCGCGGGGATGAGCGGATCGGCCCGCGACGCCGGGTCAGTCATTGTTCTCCTCGGGGGCAGAGAGGGAGGGGGAGGTCTCGGGTCGTCCAGCGGCGGTGGGATCGGATGCCGCCGCGCCCGCGGTCGGGGGGACGTCGCCGCGGCCGCGGACGGTCTCCGCGGGGGCGACGCGGGGTCTGCGCCGGGGCGGCAGCAGCGCGCCCGCGCGGGTGCCCGTCAGCAGCGAGCGCAGACTCAGCCGCGCGCGAACCCGACCCCAGAAGGGGGTCTGCCGGCCCATACCAGCGACGATGTCATCGACCTGGCGCCAGAACTCCTCGACGTCTTCGGGCGACGGGTCGGCCGGGCCGAACACCTCGGCGTCGGCCTGGCGCGCCAGGGTCTCCACCCGCGGCTCGGCGAACGCCGTGGCGATCACCGACGCGTCCTCCCGGTGGGTGGCCCCCACCCGGACGGGCGTGCCGAAGTCGAGCGCCTGATCGCGCAGTTCGTCCCATCCGCCGCTGACGCGGTCGGAGCTGCGCTCGGCCGCACGGCGCCGGCGGCGGCGCGCGGCTTTGATGGCGCCGATGACGATGAACGGCGCGGCCACGAGTCCGAGGATCGCCAACCCCAGGAGGCTCCACCCGATGATCGCGAGGATCAGGGCGAGGTTGATCGGCGACTCCGGCTCGGGCCCGCGCTCATCGGCGATCGTCGGTGGCAGGTCGGCGGGCTGCTGCGGCGGAGGCGGCGGCTGCAGCACCTGCGGCTTGGGCTCGGTCTTGGGTTTGGTGGCCTGGTCGGTGGGCACCTGATCCTTGGGCGGGGTCGGGTCGAACGGCACCCATCCCACGCCCTGGAAGGCGACCTCCACCCACGCGTGCAGGTTGTCGCCGTTGGCGGTGAAGACCGGTCCGGCGTCGTCCTTGTCGGGGTAGAAGCCCATCACCACCCGCGCGGGGATGCCGATCTCCCGCGCCATGAGCGACATCGCCACGGCGTACTGCTCGTCGTCGCCGACCATCTGCTTGCTGCCGAGCAACGTCATGATCCGCTCGGCGCCGTGACCCGCGCGCGAGAGCGGCTGGCCCTCCAGACCGTGGCTGAAGAAGCCGCCCTTGGAGAGCATCTGCTGCAGGGCGCGCACCTGACCGATCGGCGTCTCGGCATCGGCGACCGTGTCGGAGGCGAGGCTGGCGATGTCTTGCGGCACGTTCTGCTGTTTCGGCATCGTGAGGGGCGCGAACGGCACGCCCGCCAGCTCCTCGTCGCTCGGCGGCGTCGAGAGGAGGGTCGACAGCGTGTACGCGTCGCCCGAGCCCAGCTTGGACGTGACCACGCCCGGTGCCGGTGCCGGGGTTGTAGTAGGCGCTGCGGCGCAGATCGTCGCCGTCGGATCCATCGAACTCGACGTCTTCGACGGCGCCCGCGTCCGGCATCCACACACCCGAGTAGGCGCCGATCTCCACGCGAACGGTCGTCGGCGTGCCCTGCGCGTTCGGCGACATGCCCTCGCGGACGGGCGTGAAGGCGCTCGACGAGCCGGCACCGCTGTCGGAGACGTTGTACACCTGGCCGTCGTGCGTCCATCGTCGCCAGGCGCACCCGGCCGCCCTCCGGCAGGCCCGTCACGGTGAACAGCGCCGTGTCGGCGTCGTCGCGCCACGTAGGCGCGGAAAGACTGCAGCGGGCTGGGATACTGCCGCACGTCGAACGGCGGGATGATGACGTCGCGCAGCACATAGCGCGGGCCGGCGGGCGCGGCGAAGGCCGACGCGGCCACCCCGGCGGTCGCCGCCACGGCGACGACGACGGCCGCGCCCACGAGCCGGCGCAGCCGCATCCCTCCCGCCGCGCTCTCGCCGTCAGCGGCCAGCGCGACCGCGCCGGTGCTGTCGACTCCGGCCTGGCGGACAGCCAGCCACACGATCGCGACGACGGCGAACACAGCGCCCTGCACCAGGGGGACAGCGGGCTGCGACGTGCCCAGGGCGATCTGCACGATCAGGTACGACCCCGCCGGCAGCAGTGCCCACGCCGGCGCCCTCAGGCGCAGCGCGAGGCTGCCGGTCAGCGCCGCGGCCACCAGACCCGAGCAGGAAGGGCACGATGAGGTGCCCGTCGGAGGCGGGCACCGGGGCCACCGTCGTCAGCAGCGCCTTCCACGACGTCACGGTGCCCAGAGGCGAGCTGGCGCAGAGTCTCCAGGGTCGGGATGAATCCGGCGGCGGCGGTCTGCGGCAGCGCCAGAGCACCCCCGAGGAGGAAGTAGACCACCACCACGACCGCGGCGACCAGCAGCATCCCCCATCGCCGCCACGCCCCGAGTGCGGCGATCGCCAGGCCGAGAAGCAGTCCGCCGATGGCCGCCCCGAGATACGAGGGACCCTCCGAAGGTCGGCCAGAAGCCCGCGACCGGGACGGCCAGCAGCGCGGCGGCGGCGGTCAGATCGACGATGCTGCGCCGCACCGCTGCGGGAGACGGCGCCTGGCTCGCCCGCGCGGCTCGGGCCGCCGCCCGTGACGGACGCGCGACGGGCTCGGCGCTCACGAGAGGACCTTCCGCAGCGCGCCGGGCAGCTGCTCCAGCGCGCCGACGGTGAGCACGTCCGCGTCGCCGATGCGGCGAAGCGCCGGGGCGGCGCCGGTGTCGGCGACCACGACGAGCACCCGCGCGCCGAACGGCAGCCGGCCGCATGCGACGCGCAAGGCCGCGCCGTCGACCGCACTGCCGCAGACGAGCACCACGACGCTCGTGACCGCGACGGCCGCGGCGACCGCCCCCGCCAGTTCGACGACGCTCCCCTCGCGGGGTCGCGCCTGTTCGACGCCCGAGAGCGAGTCGAGCAGCTGCTTGCCGGTCGCCGCCGGCAGCGTGCGGCCGTGAACGAGCACCTCCACCCGCTGCGAGTCGCGGATCGCCCGCAGCCCCAGAGACCCGGCGATCGAGACGGCGAGCTCGAACTCGTCGGGATCGGCGTAGTCTGCGGCCCCGCGCGAGAGTCCGATCACGAAGTGCGAGCGACGGGTCTCCTCGTACTGCCGCACCATGACACTCCCGACCCGGGCGGTCGACTTCCAGTGCACGTGCCGCAGGTCGTCGCCCGCCTGATACTCGCGCAGAGCGTGGAACGACACGTCGTCCGGCGACAGATCGGTGGTGGGCAGTCCGTCGAGGTCGCGCACGAAGCCCAGCGACTGGCCCGAGAAGCTCACCGTTCGCGGGTGGACGTACAGGTCGACGGGCCGGTCTCCGCCGCTGCACACGCTCGAAGAGCCCGAGCGGGTCGCCGCGCACGACGCTCACCGGGCCCACCGCCAGCACGGCGCGGCGAGTGGTCGGGATGGCGAAGAGCTCCTCGGCGGTCTCACCGGCGGCGAGGCGCTTGATCGCGAACACCCCGCGGCCCGCTCCCACGGGCAGCACCACCCGCGACGGCAGGATCGCCCGGGTGCCGGTGTTGGCGAGGGTGAGCGCACCGACGGCTCGCTCACCCACCACGACGCGCGTGCGATTGAGGTCGAGCCCGACGTCGTACGCCGTACGCCCGACGAGGAACAACGTGCACAGCACGAGCGCGGCGACCATCACGACGGCCGCCACGACCAGCTCCTTCCACCCGAGTCTGGCGCCCACGATCCACAGAACGGCCGCCACGACGATCAGAACCCAGGTCACCGGACGCACGACGGCGAAGACCGCGCGCAGACGCCGCCAGAGAGCGGATGCCGCGGGCCCCGCGACCTCGCGCCATCCTGCGGGCTCCGCGGCGGCCGGGGCCGACTCGAGCGTCTGGGTGGTCATCAGGCCGCGGACCTCGCCTGCGGGGCCGCGACGGCGTCGAGCACCCGCGCAAGGACCGTCTCGGCGGTCGTGCCCGAGAACTCGGCCTCGGGGTCGAGGACGATGCGGTGGGTCCAGACCGGGGCGGCGAGGTCCTTGATGTCGTCGGGCACGACATAGTGGCGGCCCTGCGCCGCCGCCCACACCTTGGCGATGCGGATCATCGCGAGCGAGCCGCGCACCGAGACGCCCAGCCGCGCGGCGGGATCTTCGCGCGTGGCCTCCGCCAGCTGCGCGGTGTAGCGCAGGACGGCGGATTCGACGTGGACGGTGGGCGGCGAGGTCGGCCATGTCGGCGACCGCCCCCGTGGTGATGAGGGCGGGCAGCTGGGCGGACGGGTTGCGATCGGAGGCGCCCGCGAGGATGCGCTCGGCGACGGCGAGGTCGGGGTAGCCGATCGAGGTCTTCACCAGGAAGCGGTCGAGCTGCGCCTCGGGCAGCTTGTAGGTGCCCGCCTGCTTCGATGGGGTTCTGCGTCGCGATGACGAGGAACGGGCGGCCGGTCTCGTGGGTCACGCCGTCGACGGTCACCTCTCGACTCCTCCATGACCTCCAGGAGCGCCGACTGCGTCTTCGGCGAGGCGCGGTTGATCTCATCGGCCAGCACGATCGAGGCGAAGATCGGGCCGCGGTGGAACTCGAACTTGCGCTCCACCTGGTCGTAGATCGTCACGCCGGTGACATCGGAGGGCAGCAGATCCGGGGTGAACTGGATGCGGTTCGACGTGCCCTGCACGGTGGCCGCGAGGGCCTTGGCCAGGCTCGTCTTGCCCGTGCCCGGAGCATCCTCCAGCAGCACGTGACCCTCGGCGAGCATCGCCGCCAGCACGAGCCCCACCACGTCGCGCTTGCCCATCAGGGCGCGGTCGACGTTGTCGACGAGGCGCACGAAGGTGCCCTGGAACCAGGCGGCCTGTTCGGGAGTCATGGTCATGAGGAGGTGTTCCTTCTGTCTGGGGAGAGGGAGTGATTACCAGGTGCTGCGTTCGTAGTCCGTGCCGTCGATGGTGACCCACACCTGGTCGCCGGGCCCGCCGAAGTAGCAGCGGAGCTGATAGGTGCCGTTCCCGGGCACGTTGTCGTATCTGCTCGGACCGGAGAAGGGTGTTCCGCCGAACGGACCGGTGGCGTTGCAGGCGATCTGGTGCTTGCCGCCCGAGAAGTTCTGGATGTTGAGCAGGAAGTACGCGCACGACGACGACGCACATCCCGGCTGCCCCACGGCCGAGCTTCCCCGAGAGACCCGCACCGACGGCTGCGGCGGGTCGTTCGAGCGCGCGCTGGCGGAGTTGGTCTGGGAGACCTGGCCGGTGGAGTCGTACGCGCGCACGTCGATGGAGTGCGTCTGACTCCAGTCGCCGACCGTGCGGGATCCGCCGTTCGCACCCACGTTCTCCCAGCCGCCGCCGTCGATGCGGATCTCGAGGCGATCGATCGGACGGCCGTTGGTGCCGGGCACCGACCACGACAGGGTGACGTTCTGCCCGTTGTTTCGCGCGTCCGCGCCGGGGGTGTTGACGGGGCCGTAGGGCACGGCGGCGTTCGAGCCCGCCGACGGGTCGCCGGTGTACCGGACGCCGTCCATGCTCGTGTACGCGCGCACCTGCACCGAATAGCTGGTGCCGTTGGAGATGCCGTTGGTGATCCGACGCCCGTCCCAGTCACCGCGCCAGCCGCCGCCGACGTTGTACTCGTACGAGACCTCGTTGGCCTGCGCGCCGTTGCCGGGCGCGGCGTTGTAGGTGACGACGATCGAGTTGTCGGGGTTCGGGCGTGGACGCCTGGACGTTGGTGGGCTGTCCCGGCGCCACGAACGCGCGGCGGGGCGCCGACGGGCTGCTGTCCGCTCCCCAGCCGGCCTTGTTCGCCGCGGCGACCGTGAACGTGTAGTCGCTCGTGGACGCGTCGATGTTCAGCGTCTGCGAGGTCTGGCTGCCGGGGACGGTGAGCGTCTTGATGACGCTGCCGCCGCGGATCACGTTCAGCCGGTACGACGACACCGCGTCACCGCCGTTGTTGCCGGGCGGGTTCCACGACACCTTCATCTGCGCCTGGCTGCCGACCGGGTCCAGGCGCTGCGTGGTCGGCGCGGCCGGGGCATCCGGCACCGTGGCCGGGACCATGTTGGCGGAGTACTGGCTCCAGCTCGAGGGCTCGGGCGCGCGGTTCACCGCCTGCACGCGCACCTGATACGCGGTGCCGTTCTGCAGGCCTTCCCACGTGTAGGTGTTGCCGGTGATGCCCGTCTTCTGGCTGCCCGACGAAGGCGCGGGCGAGATCTCGAGGTTGTACGACTGCACGGGTGAGCCCGGAGTCGACGGCGTCGTCCAGTTCACGACGAGCTTGCGGTCGCCGAACTGCAGCGTCGGCGCATCGGGGGTGTCGGGGCGGGCGTCGGGACGCGCGGTCTGCGACGGCGCCGAGGGATCGGACTCCCCCACCTTGTTGATCGCGGTCACCGTGAAGTTGTACTCGACGTCATTGGTCAGACCGTCCAGCGTGCAGGTGGCCGCGGCGCACTGCTTGGTGTAGTTGCCGGCGGTCGATCGCACGGTGTAGCCCGTGATGGACGCGCCGTTGTCGGCCGGCGGACGCCACGACAGCACGACCGTGCGGTCCTGCACGCTCGACACCGTCGGGGTGCCGGGCGCGTCGGGACGCCCCTGGACGGTGAGCCGGATGCGCCCCTCCACCTCGCGGTCGGGGTCACGCGTCGCATCCTGGATGCGGTAGCGCACCACCATCGTCCCGAAGAACGCCCCGTCGGGGGTGACGTTGACGGTGGTCCCGTCGTTCGACACCTCTCCCTTGCCGGTCTCGATGGTGGCCGTCGTCACCGTGAGCGGGGTGTCGGGGAACGGGTTGAAGTCGTTCTGGAGCACGTTCACGGTCGCCGTCTTGCCCTGCGGCGCCTCGGCGACGATGTCGTCGTTGGCCGTGGGCAACGGGCGCGTGGAGGCCGTGACCGTGACCGCGACGGTGCCCTGGATCGGCTGCGTCGTACCGTCGGTGATGCTGAGGGTCACGGTGCCGGCGGTGCCCTTGGCCGTCCCGGGGTCGGCACTGACCTTGAGCTGCTGCCCGTCGATGCTCGCCGACATGCCCGCGGGCGGGTTGCCGACGATCGAGTACGACATCTTGTCGAGATCGCCCGGGTCGGGATCGGTGGTGAGGCCCCGCAGATCGAGCGCCGTCGCGGGCTCTCCGGGGGCCACGTTCACCTCTCCGTTGGCGAACGTCGGCGGCTGGTTGTCGGGCGGGATGACCGTGATCGGCAGCGTCAGGGTGGCCTTGCGCCCGGCCGGATCGTCGGGCCCTGTGCCGTCGGTCACCTCGAAGGTCAGCGCGTCCTGACCGAAGTATCCCTGCGCCGAGGTGTACACCAGCGTCCGCTCGTCCTTGATGAGGCTGTTGCCGTTGGCGTGCACGGCGCTGACCTTGGCCGCCTCGGTGAGGATGACGGCACCGCCCCCGGCCGCCCGGACGTACTGCGACAGCGGCAGCTCGATCGTCTCGCCGCTCTTGACCTGCACCGGCTCGACCGTCGTCAGCGTCGGCGGCAGGTCGCTGAGCGCCGGCACGCGGATGAAGGCGGACGCGGCCTGGCCGTCGACATCCGTGACGGTGTACATCACCAGCTGCGCGGTGTCGCCGAGCGTCACGCGCACCTTGTTGTCGGGGGTCACGGTGCCGTCGCCGCCGGGCACCGAGATCTTCAACGCCGATACCGTGCCGTCGGGGTCTTCGTCGTTGGCCAGCACGTCGACGTCGGCGGCGTTGTCCTTCACGTCCTCGGCGCGGACCCGGTCGTCGCGGGCGATCGGTCTCGACAGGGGAACATCGTCGGCGACGGTGATCTGCACCACAGCGGTCGCGGTCGCCGCGCGCGTCTTTGATCGTGTACTGCACAGACGTCTCCACCGGCGATCCGGGCGAGGTGACCACCACGCGGTTGCCCTGGACCTCGGCCGACAGACCCGCCAGATCGGGCAGCACGAGCCCATCCGGCACGAGCGAGATCTGGTCGCCGTCGGGGTCGGAGTCGTTCTGCAGCACCGGAACGGCCACCTGGCGGTTGGGGCGCATCACGACGGTGTCCTTCACCGCGTACGGGGCGTGGTTCACCGATTCGGCGGGGGCGATCCCGACCCGGATGGCCGCCGTGGCCTCTTTGCCGAGCCGGTTCGCGCACGCGGTAGGTGAAGGAGTCCACACCGGTCGAACCGCTGAACGCCTCGTACGTGAACGCGGCGTCACCGGTCTCGACGATGCGACCCTTCGTCGGCGCCGAGTCGATGCCGACCAGGTCGACGGAGTCTCCGTCGGGATCGATTCCGTCCAGGGGAACGCCGATCTGCACCTGCGCGCCGCTCACCGTGCGGGCGACGAGGTCGCGGGGCCGCGGGGCGGAGTTCGTGTCGGCATTGACCGGCAGCACCTGGATGGTGATGTACGCGGCATCCTTCTGTCCTGAGGAGTCCACCGCCTCGTAGGTGGCGTGGACGGTTCCCGGCTTGTCGGACGCCTTGAAACGGACCGTGTCCTGCGAGACGAACATCTCGCCCTGGTCGGGCGTGATGAGCGGCGGCACCAGGTCGGGCGCGACGTGCAGGGTGTCGCCGTTCGGGTCGTAGTCGTTGTCGAGCACCGGGATGTTGACGACGTCGCCGGCGCGCACGACCACCTGGTCGTCGTTGGCGACCGGTGGCTGCAGACGCGACGGCGCCGGGATCGGGATGACCACGACCTCGCCGTCGGCCGTCTGCGAGCCGTTGGAGATGCGGTAGGTGAAGCGCACCTGCTGCGAGAGGGCCGCCTGGTCGGTGACGCGGAGGGTCTCGTGGCCGAGCACCGAGACGGAGACGCCGAGGTTCGGCGGCACATCGACGGACTGGACGACGAGGATGCCGCCGGCCGGGTCGTAGTCGTTGCCGAGGACGTTCACGAGCACGTCGCCGCCGCTGGGGAGCAGCGCGATGTCGCGAACGGCGATGGGAGGCAGGTCAGAGGTGCCCGCGGGCAGCACGTCGACCCGGACGATGCCGGCGGCGTTGGCGGCGCCGGCGGCGGCGAGGTACTGCACGTAGTACGTCCCCGGCTGAGGGGAGGTGAAGGTGAAGGTCTTTCCCGAGTAGTCCGGGACGATCGTCGCGCCGGCCACCTCGTCGACGCGCGCGAGACGCAGCACCTCCTGACCCGCGCTGGTGTCGTTGTCCAGCGGCGACACCGTCACGCTCTGCCCGACACGCGTGACCACGTGGTCGGCGTTGGTCACGGGACTGGTGGATCCCACGGGGCGCACGTCGAAGCGCACGGTGCCCGTGGCATCCTCTTTGCCGTCGGAGACCGTGATCGCCACGTCTTTGCGGCCCTGCGTGCCGGAGATCGCGCGGTAGGTGATCTGACCGTTCGGGGTGAAGTCGGCCTCGTCGCCGGCGGCGGGCGTGACCGACTTCAGGTAGATCTCGTCGCCGTCGGGATCGGTCCAGTCCGGCAGCACGTTGTACGACGCGGTGCTCCCCGACTCGACGGTGATGGAGGTCACACGCTTCTGGACGGGTGCGGCGTTGACGCTCCAGTCGTGCACCGCCAGCCGCACGGTCGCCTGAGCCGTGCCGCCTCGACCGTCATCGGCCTGGTAGCGGAACGAGTCGGATCCGGTTGCGGACTCGGGCACCGCGATCTGCAGGGCCCCGCCGTTGTTGATCTGCTGGATGGGTCCGAGCTTCGACCCCGATCCCACGACGCTCGCCGTCAGCACATCGCCGTCCGCATCGTTGTCGTTGTCGAGCACGGGAAGGACGGTGGTGCGACCGGGACGCACGCCGTACTCGTCGTCGACGGCCACCGGCGGGGTGTTGATCTCGTTGCGTACGGGAGGAGCGGACTCGGTCGACTCCTGCGTCGTCTTGTCCTGGTCTTCGGTGTTGCCCTCGGGAGGAGTGATGTCGCTCCAGTTGTCGACGCGCTGCATGCTCTCGCTGGCCATCCACGCCGTTCCGCCGATGACGTCATTGAGGACCACCACGTCGCGGTTTCTGGCGGAACTTCAGTTTCGCCGTCGGCGCCAGACCCTGGATGTCGGTGGCCAGGTCGTCTGCGTCGCCCGCGCAGTCGCGTACGAACTTGCCCGAACCCGACCACGCGGCGTAGGTGCAGCCCTTGAGGGTGACCGGAGCTGCCGCGGTACCGCGCGCTCCCGCCGCATGTTCGGTCGGAGCCGACCCGTCCAGGGGCACGGTGACGAGGTCGGTGGGATCGGCGAGGGCGACGGCGGGCGCATCCGGCGACGGCTGCTGCAGCACGGCGCCTTCGGGGGCGGAGGCTCGCAGACCGTTGGACCCGTAAAGGGTGGTGCCGTCGAGAACCACCGCCGTGGCGCCGACGGTCGTGATGGTGGGCTGATCGCCGTCGTGGAGTCCCTCGACACCCTGCGAGCTGGGCTGACCGGGGCTGCCGTCGGGGCCGAGCGTCACGCTGACCAGCTGGGCGGCCGAGGGGGAGACGGCGTGCACGGTGCCGTCGGTGCCGACGGCGACATCGGCGCCCTTGCCGAGACTGGCGACGGGCTCCTTGCCCTCGGTGGTGAAGCTGCCGGCGGAGTCGGCGGGGGCGATCCAGAGGTCGCCCGAGGCGGGATCGAGCACGGCCAGTGTCTTGCCCCCGAGGGCGACCTTGGCGCCCGGCCGGGATGTCGGCGCTGTTGCCGAGGGTGACCATGGCCGGGTCGACCGGAGCGACGGTGAAGTGCGTGTCGTCGACGACGACCACGTGGAGCCCGACTGCAGCACGTCGTAGGAGTCCGACGCGGTGCGCAGCCCCCCCGTCGAGCACGGCGGATTCGTGGTTGAAGTGTCCGACGAGGAGGCTCGACTGCTTGGTGAGCCAGACCCCGCCGTCGTGCAGGTCGACCTCGGTGGTGGGCAGCCCCTGATACACGAACGCCAGGGTCGTGATTGCGACCGCCGAGACGGTGACCACCCCGGCGGACGCCAGGGTTTTCGGGCGCGCCCGCATCCCCGCGAACGTTTTCATCTCAGCTCCCCCCCAGGGCCCTGTGAACGTTAACAATCCCCACGGGAGGCGTGGGGTCGATCCGCACTGCCTTCCACCCTAACCGCGGCTCGGACATGCTCACTACCGCGAGGATGGGGCGAAATCCCCATCCTCCGGGCCGAAGTACCCAGGTCTGTTACGAGAGCTCACTTCCGACATAGCGCCGGAGGTGGACGGCCGTGAGTGTGTCGCCCCCGCTCACCAGCTCCGACGGCGTCCCCTCGAACACGACCGTTCCCCCGTCCCGCCCGGCTCCTGGTCCGAGGTCGATGATCCAATCGGCGTGCGCCATCACAGCCTGGTGGTGCTCGATGACGATGACCGAGTTGCCGTCGTCGACGAGCCGGTCCAGAAGCCCCAGCAGGGTGTCGACGTCAGCGAGGTGCAGGCCGGTTGTGGGCTCGTCGAGGACGTAGACGGCTCCCTTCTTCGCCATCGAGATCGCCAGCTTCAGGCGCTGACGCTCGCCGCCGGAGAGCGTGTTTCAAACGCCTGTCCGAGAGTGATGTAGCCCAGACCCACGTCGATGAGACGGGCGAGCACGGGGCGCGGCACCGCCGCCAGAGAAGAACTCGGATGCCTCGGCCGCCGACATCGCGAGTACGTCGGCGATGTTCTTCCCGTCCAGTTCGTACTCGAGCACGGCATCGCTGAACCCGGACCCCTCGCACAGATCGCAGACGGTCTCGACCGTCTGCGTGAAACCCAGCGTCGTGATGATCACACCCAGCCCCCGGCACGCCGGACACGCGCCTTCGGAGTTGGCGCTGAACAGTGACGCCTTGACGCCGTTCGCTTTGGCGAAGGCGGTGCGGATCGCGTCGAGGATGCCGGTGTAGGTCGCAGGGCTGCTGCGGCGGGAGCCCTTGATCGGCGACTGGTCGACCACGACGACGTCTTCGCGACCGGTGAGGTGACCGTGGATGAGCGACGACTTGCCAGACCCCGCCACACCGGTGACGACGGTGAGGATTCCCGTCGGAACGTCGACGTCGACATCGCGCAGGTTGTGCTGCGAGGCGCCACGGATGGGGATGACGCCGGTACGTGCGCGCGGAGCGTCTTTGAGGCGCGCCCGGTGGTCGAGGTGGCGCCCGGTCAGCGTGTCGGATGCGCGCAGACCCGCGGCATCCCCCTCGTATCGGATCTGGCCGCCGGCTCGACCCGCACCGGGACCGAGGTCGATGACATGGTCGGCGATCTCGATCACCTCCGGCTTGTGCTCGACGACCAGCACGGTGTTGCCCTTGTCGCGCAGCAGCTGCAGGAGCGCGTTCATGCGCTGGATGTCGTGCGGGTGCAGACCCGCGGTGGGCTCGTCGAAGACGTAGGTGATGTCGGTCAGTGCCGAGCCGAGATGGCGGATCATCTTGGTGCGCTGCGCCTCGCCGCCCGACAGCGTGCCCGACGCGCGGTCGAGGGAAAGGTAGCCCAGCCCGATGTCGACGAACGAGGCGACCAGTGCACGAAGGTTTCGCAGCAGCGGACCGACGGACGGGTCTTCGATCCCGTCGAGCCACTCTCCGAGGTCGGAGACCTGCATCGCCGCGGCGTCCGCGATGTTCACACCCGCGATCTTCGAGGATCGCGCACCGTCGTTGAGTCTCGTGCCCCCGCAATCGGGACAGGGCAGGAACTTCACGGCGCGGTCGACGAACGCGCGAATGTGCGGCTGGAGACCGTCGCGGTCTTTCTGCAGCATCGACTTGGTGATCTTGGGCACCAGGCCCTCGTAGGTCATGTTGATGCCGTTGATCTTCACCTTGGTGGGCTCTTTGTACAGGAAGTCGGCACGCTCCTGCTCTGTGTAGTCGCGGATCGGCTTGTGGGCATCGAGCAGCCCCGAGTCGGCGTACCCCTTCACCATCCAGCCGTCGACGGTGTAGCCGGGGATGGTGATCGTCGCTCCGTCGGCGAGCGATCTCGACTCGTCGAAAAGCTCGGCCAGGTCGATGTCGCTGACCTGACCGAGACCCTCGCATCGCGCGCACATGCCCCCGGTGATCTCGAAGGAGCGCCGCTGCTTCTTTCCGGCGTCGGCCCCGCGGGCGACGGTCACCGCGCCCGCGCCCGTGACAGACGGCACGTTGAACGAGAACGCCTGGGGCGAGCCGACGTGCGGCTGACCGATCCGGCTGAAGAGCAGGCGCAGCATGGCGTGGGCGTCGGTCGCCGTTCCCACGGTCGAGCGCGCGTTCGCGCCCATCCGCTCCTGGTCCACGACGATCGCGGGACTGATGTTCTCCAACGCGTCGACCTCTGGCCGCTGAAGCTGGCCCATGAACTGCTGGACGAAGGTCGGGTAGGTCTCATTGATCAGGCGCTGCGACTCGGCCGCGATGGTGCCGAAGACGAGACTCGACTTGCCCGAACCGCTGACGCCGGTGAACACCGTCAGCCGACGCTTGGGGATCTCCACACTGACGTCGCGGAGGTTGTTGACGCGTGCGCCGACGACGCGGAGCACGTCGTGGCTGTCGGCGGGCCTGGGATCGAAGTGCGGCATGGCTTCTCCTGCGCGTGTGACGGGGATGCTGTCTCGCTCAGCTCGCGCGCCAGCATCCGCTCACATGGTCGTCGACCATGCCGGCGGACTGCATGAGCGCGTACATCGTGGTGGGGCCCACGAAGCGGAAGCCCCTGCGCCGGAGCGCCGTGCTCATCGCCTCGGATTCGGCGCTGGTGGCCGGAACGTCGGCGAACGTGGTGGGCGAGCGGTGCGCCGGAGGGGCGAACGACCACATCAGCGCGTCGAACTCGCCGTCTGCCATGTCACGAACGAGCGCGGCGTTGGAGATGGCCGCCTGGATCTTGGCCCGGTTTGCGGACGATGCCCGCATCGCCCATGAGACGCGTCGACCTCGGCGCTGCCGAACTCTGCCACCACCGCCGGTTCGAAGCCCGCGAAGGCCTCGCGGAAGCGCGGCCGCTTGCGCAGGATCGTGATCCACGAGAGCCCTGCCTGAAAGCCCTCGAGGCTCATCTTCTCGTAGAGGGGGCGGTCACCGTGGAGGGGCGTGCCCCACTCCTCGTCGTGGTAGCGACGGTATTCGACGTCTTCGCCAGCCCAGGCGCATCGCGGGATGCCGTCCGGCCCGAGGAGAATGTCGCTGCTCACGGCCCGACTCTACGGCGCCCCTCTGACAGTCGGGCGCCGAAGAACGCACGGGGTGCCCCGAGCCGCAGCTCGAGGCACCCCGTCATCGTGCGCGTCCGATCAGCGCGTGCGCGTGCGACGGCGGGCCAGGAGCATCGCGGCGATCCCCGCGACGAGCGCTCCGATCCCCGTGACGCCGAGGGCCCACGACACGCTCCTCCCGCCGGTGACGGCGAGTCCGGCGACGGTCGGGCCGCCCACCATGGACAGGGCGGCGAGCGTCGGGTCAGCGGCACCGAGCACGGTGGGTGTGGACGTGGACGTGGACGCGGACGTCGGCGGACCAGCCGTCAGCGAGGCGACCGAGAGAAGACGCGCGGTCGGGGTCAGGACTCCCGAGCCGGTGAGCCCGTTGGCGTCGGTGACCGTGTAGCGCTGCGCGGGCGGGCGTGCCGCGGAACCCGCTCACCGGTGTGAGGGTCGCGGCGGGCTGACCCGACACCAGCGCGATCGACCAGGTGCCCTCGCCGGGCACGACCTTGGTGGTCAGGCCGTTGTCGAACGCGACCGTCGAGACCACGCCCGCTCCGGGCGTCACGACGGGAGCGAAGGCGAGCGCCTGACCGGGCACGAACGGGGCCGAGTCATCGCCCGCCGTGGGCGGTCCGAACACCGACACCGACAACGTGCCGCTCGCGGTGAGGCCGTTCGTATCGGTGACGGTGTAGACCTGCGGCGTCACCGATCCGGAGAACCCGCTGGCGGGGGTGAAGGAGGTCACGGGCTGGCCCGACACCACGCTCACGGCCCACGTGCCCTCGCCGGGGACGACCTTCATCGTCTGGCCGTTGTCGAAGGTCGCGCCGGTCACGGCGCCACGACCGGCGGTGACTGCCGGGCGAAGGGTGACCACACCACCGGTGGCAACGTTCCCGCTGGCGTTTCCCGCCACCGGAGGGCGTGCCGTCAGCGTCGCCTCACAGTTGGCCGCCTGACCGAGCGCGGAGGTCACGGAGACCGTCGTCGCCCCGGCGGTCGGGTTCGGCGTGATGGCCGACCCGCTGACGGGCTGTCCGCCGTCGGTGCAGGTCCATGCGATGTCGTACGCCGTCAGCGGAGTGCCGCTGGTACGCCCGAGCGAGAAGGTGAACACGTGACCGACGGTGCTGCCGATCACGGGCGTCGGCCCGAACGCGGCAGAGGCGGACGTCGACGCCGTGGTCGCGACGTTGGTGTTCGAGTCGCTCGCCGCCAGGGTGAACGAACCGTTGGCCGAGCTGCCGGCAGGGTTGTTCACCGCGATGCTGCCGCTCACTGTGTCGAAGAGCACCGCGAACGCCACACCCTGCATCGATCCGCTGTTGTCGTCGCGGAACGTGCTGGCGACGCGGGTGGGCGCCTCGGTGGCGGCGATGCTGCCGACGCTGCCCGGCGTGTTGGGGCCCGACAGGCACGTCACGCTGGTCTGGCCCCACGACGGCGCCTGCGACGAGCACGGCTGGTGCGTATCCCATCGGCTGGATCGATGCGAACTGGGTGATGACGTTGGGGGCCGCGGACCCACTCGAAGCCTTCGTCGGAGTTGCTGGACTCGGCGTCGGCCATCAGCAGGCTCCATCCGCTGGTCACCGTGGTCAAGCCGTGCGTGAGCGCGATGTTGTCGAGCGTCACGGTCTCACACCGACGCCGACGGTCGAGCGCTGCTGATAGAGCGCCGGGCGGCCCGAGACGTTCTCGTACTGACCGGCGCGCCCGAGGGCGGCGTTGGCGTACGTCGGGAAAGACGCCGGAGCGACCGACGGACTTCCGTTCGGCCCGGCGGTGAGCTTGGCCGTGAACGTCATCACGTTGCCGTTGCCGAGGTCGATGGTCATCGGCTGGCCGGCAGACGTCGACGCGACCGACGTGTTGAAAGAGCTGAAGTCGATCCAGCAGATCTGGTCCGCCGACGGACCTCCCGTCCCGAAGCTGCAGCCCTGGACCGCCGCCTCGGCGGAGCCAGACGGCAGGACGGCGACGGTTCCAGAGATCAAGAAGGCCGCGGCCACGGCGGCCGACAGCATCCCTTTCAGCACGGAACCCGGACGACGGCGTGCGGTTGCACGCGCACGACGATTGACGATTGAACGCAGCATGGACTGCCCATTTCCCCTCTAATGGCACGCCGATGAGGGGGGCTGCGACGCGTTCCCCGGCGTCGCAATCCACCCGTGATCATCGGGCTCGCTCTCAGCGTAGGGAGCCCAACCTCAAGTTAGGGACGAGAAAACCACAAGGTGCGCAAGATTCCCGTGAGTAACTCGTCTTTACGCTTTCATCACCGTCATCGCCCCCCGCCACCGCGAAGAGGACCCCGCCTCGGCTGAGACGGGGTCCTCCTTTCGGCGCTCTCGCCGACGCCGCGCGATGCGGTCAGCGGTGAGCGCTCTTCTTCAGACTCTTCTCCGACACGGGCGCGTCGCCCGACGCGGCGAGGGCCCGGTAGTACTCGTGCGCCTCGTCCTGGCGCTCCTGCTCGGCCCCCGATGCGATGGGGGCCCGCACGTGCTCGGGCTCGAAGCCGTACGCGTCCACGAGGTCATGCGCGTGCGGGCGCAGCCGCGCGCACAGCCGGTCGATGTACCGGCTGACGGAGGCGGCGCGCTGCGCCGAGAGACGCCCGTTGATGAGGTACCAGGCCAGGTGCTTCTCGATCAGGTGCAGGCCCGAACAGGTCGCGGAGCCACCCGAGCACCTGCGCGGTGCCGGCGTCCTCGATGCGGTTCACACCATCGCTGAACGCCTCCCACTGCAGCAGCTCGCCGTGCGCGCGAGCCGCCTCGATGAGCTCGGCCTGATGGGCGTTGAAGAGGGCGGCGGCCTCCTCGGCGGGGAGCTTGGATGCCGGACGCAGCGCGGTGGCGACATCCGTCACCATCTGCTGCACCCGCCCGGCGAGCAGCTCGTGCTGCTGGTCGGCCCGCAGGCCCAGCTCGAACCGATCGGGCGGTCGAGCCGAAGTCGGCCACCGACTGCCCGAGTGCCCGCAGGCCCGCGCCGTGGAAGATGCGCCCCGCGGTCTGACCCACCGCGTACTTGGCGAGGGTGGCAGCATCCGCCCCCCTTGAACTGCTTGGCGAAATCGGCCAGCAGAACGCTTGCCCACCAGCTGCAGGAGGATGTTGTTGTCCCCCTCGAAGGTGACGTAGACATCGAGGTCTTGGTGGAGCCCGACCAGCCGGTTCTCGGCGAGGAATCCCGATCCACCGCAGGCCTCGCGCGCCTCCTGGATGGTCGACAGCGCGTTCCAGGTCGACAGCGGCTTCAGCGCCGCGGCGAGCGCTCGAGGTTCTCGCGCTCCTCGGGGGTGTCGGTACGGCCAGAGAACACGCCGTCGAACGTGCGCAGCAGCTCGTCGTTGGCGAAGAACTGCGCATAGTTCTGGGCGAGGAGCGGCAGAAGACGCCGCTGGTGCTTGCCGTAGTCCAGCAGCACCACCTCGGAGCTTGCCGGCACCCGAGTCGAACTGGCGGCGCTGACCGGCGTAGGTGAGGGCGATGTACAGCGCCAGCGCCGTCCCGGTGGTGGCGGCACCGTCGAGCGACACGCGACCCTGGACGAGCGCGCCGAGCATGGTGAAGAAGCGGCGGCCGGGGCTCGGGATGTCGCTGGTGTAGGTGCCGTCGGCGGCGACCTGACCGTAGCGGTCGAGCAGGTTGAAACCGCGGCACGCGCACGTGGTCGAAGTGCAGACGGCCGTTGTCGATGCCGTTGAGCCCCGCCCTTGACTCCGTCGTCCTCGCCGACGCCGGGGAGAAAGCCGCCCTCCTCGTCGCGCAGCGGCACGTAGAAGCAGTGCACCCCGTAGTTCACGCCGCCCGTGATGAGCTGCGCGAAGACGGTCGCCGCCTTGCCGTGGAGCGCCGCGTTGCCGAGGTAGTCCTTCCATGCCCCGCGGAACGGCGTGTGGATGACGAACTCCTCGGTGTCGGGGTCATAGGTGGCGGTCGTGCCGATCGCGGGCGACGTCGGAGCCGTGACCGGTCTCGGTCATCGCGAATGCGCCGGGGATCGAGAGGTCGATGATGCCCGGCAGCCACTGGTCGTGGTGCTTCTTCGTGCCGAGCTGGTAGACGGCCGAGCCGAACAGGCCCCCACTGCACGCCGGACTTGATCTGCAGGCTCGGGTCGGCGAGCACGAGCTCCATGAAACCGGCGAGGTTGGCGCCGTTGTCGTCGAGACCGCCGTACTCCTTCGGGAACGCCCGGCGCGAGCCGCCGTGCTGCACGAGCAGGTGCAGCTGGCTGAGCACGCGCTCGCGGTGCTCGGCCATCGGCATCCCGTCCACGCGCCAGAACGCGGGGTCCTTGATCATCTCGCGAGCCTCGCGGCGGGTGTGGCCCCACGTGCCCAGCAGCAGATCGGTGACCGCGGCGATGTCGATGCGGGCCTCGGCTGCCTCGGCGGCGCTGTGCGGCGCGGTCGGGGCACCACCCACGGGGGTGCGCTTGTCGGTGGCGGGCTTCTTCGAGCGGACGGGCGGCGTCGGCCATGTCGGACCCTTTCGTCGGATGGACAGCAAAGACACCCTGATGGTAAGAACTCCTCCAACAGCGCGAGAACTCGGGTAGAGGAACTCTCCAAGCGACACGGCGACCGTCGTCGCGTCGGATTGTGCGTTCCCCACACCCGGCGGGATCCTCGGTCGCGACGGGGCGGCGAGCGAGTGGCGGGCGGCGGGCAGGCGGCGGACGGGTGGCAGGTGGCTGACGGGAGGAGATGTGCGCAAGGGAGGGAGTTTTCCCGTGGATCGGTCCTCCCTCGCGCACATCTCCTCCCTTCGCACCCGGCGAGGGCGCGATGAGCGACCGGTCAGGAGCCCTTCGCGGCGTCCGGCGTGACCCCGCCGTCGGGCCCCTCCACCAGCGACAGCGGGTCGGCGATGTCTTCCAGCGACTTGCCCGCCGCGCTGATCCCGAAGACCCCGGCGATCACGCCGCCGAACATCATCACGACCGCACCGAGCACATAGCCCCAGAAGAGCGGCTCGCGGTCGGTGCCGTCCCCCACGAGCGCGCCGTAGAGCGCCGGTGCGACAGCGCCGACGAGCTGCCCGATCGAGAAGACGTACGAGATGACCTGGCTGCGCAGCTCGAGCGGGAAGATCTCGCTCACCGTGAGGTAGGCCGCGGAGGCCCCCGCCGAGGCGAAGAAGAACGACGTACACCAGAACGCCGTGTGGGTGGCGGCGTTGAGGACGCCGGCGTTGAACAGGAACGCGCTGACCAGCAGGATGAGCCCGGCCAGCACGTACGTGCCGAACAGCATCCGCCTGCGCCCCCACGTGTCGAAGAAGTGACCCAGCAGCAGGGCGCCGGCGAGGTTGCCCACGGCGAAGACGATGAAGTACGCGGATGCCGAGGCCGGCGGGGTGTCGTAGAAGTTCTCGAGCACGAGGGCGTACGTGAAGAAGATGGCGTTGTAGAGGAACGACTGCGTCACCATCATGGTGACGCCCACGAGGGTGCGACGCGGATACTTCTGGAAGAGCACCTTCGCGATCGTGAGGAACGGAACCCGGCCGTACTCCTTGACGGTGATCGCCTTGGAGTCGTCGACGGGCGGGAGATCCTTGCCCTCGGCGCGCACGCGCTCCTCGATGTCGTCGACGGTGCGCTCGGCCGCCTCCTCCTGACCGTGGGTCATCTGCCACCGGGGGCTCTCGGGGATGTGCCGGCGCAACCAGATGATGAGGAGCCCCAGGAATCGGGCCCAGGAAGAAGCTGAGGCGCCACCCGAGGTCTTGCGGCAGGATCGCGGTGTTCAGGAAGAACACGTTGGCGACCGCGCCGAGCGCCGCGCCGCCCCAGTACGTGCCGTTGATGGCGATGTCGACGCGGCCGCGGTACTTCGAGGGGATGATCTCGTCGATGGCCGAGTTGATCGCGGCGTACTCGCCGCCGATGCCGGCCCCCGCGACGAAGCGGAAGACGTAGAAGAACCACGGGGCGAAGGCGAGGCCCGCCACCGCGCTGCCGATGAGGTAGATCGCCAGGGAGATGATGAACAGCTTCTTCCGGCCGAGCCGATCGGTGAGCCGTCCGAAGACGAGCGCGCCCGCAACTTGGCCGAGCAGGTAGGAGGTGCCCGCGAGCCCCACCTCGAAGGAGCTCATCCCGAGGGTCTGCGCGTAGCCGTTGGCCGCGACGATCTGCACTTCGAGTCCGTCGAGGATCCATGAGAAGCCGAGACCGACGACGATCATCCAGTGGAACCGCGCCCAGGGAAGCCGGTCCATGCGGGCCGGCACGAGGGAGCGCACCTCCTTCACCTGCAGCTTCGACGAGGCCATCGCTGATCCTTCCCGGCGCGCTGCTCCGCGTCGCCTCCACCGGTATAACGCCCGCGACGCGGGAGCTCGCGGCGGGTTGACGGGAAACGCGGCGAAGGAGTACGCGGACTCGCGCACCCCGGGGCGGGACGACGGATGCCGCACCCCGACCTCAGTGCGCGGCGACCACCTGGAGCACGGCGGCACCGTAGGCCTTCGCGCTTCTTCGCACCGATGCCCGGGACTCCGTCGAGGTCGGCGGGGGTGGCGGGCCGCCGTTCGGCGAGTGCGCGCAGCGTCGCATCGCCGAACACGATGTACGCCGGCACGCCGAGCTCACGGGCGGTGGCGGCGCGCCACGCGCGCAGCGCCTCGAACAGCGGCGCGTCGGCCGGGGCGACGCCCTCGGGCGCGGCCGGGCGACGCGCGCGAGAGCCGCCCGCACGCGCGAGCACGTCACGACGCAGGGGCACGGGGGTCTCTCCGCGCAGCACCGCCGCCGCGGGCTCGGCCAGGCCGAGCGTGCCGTACTCGCCCTGCGCCACGAGGACACCGCGCGCGAGGAGCTGACGGATGACGCTGCGCCAGTCCTGCTCGCCGAGGTCGGCTCCGATACCGAAGGTCGTCAGGCGATCGTGCCCCTGCTGGCGGATGCGGTCGGTCGAGGCGCCGCGGAGGATGTCGATGAGGTGGCCCGCGCCGTACGCCTGGCCGCGTTCGCGCTGCAGCCGGACGATGGTGGAGAGCAGCTTCTGGGCGGGGACGAGTCCGTCCCAGGTGTCGGGCGGGGTGAGGCAGGTGTCGCAGTTGCCGCACGGCCCCGACTCCTGGCCGAAGTATCCGAGAAGGTTCTGGCGGCGGCATCCGACCGTCTCGCACAGCGCGAGCATGGCGACGAGATGCTGTCCGAGACGCATCTTGTATGTGCGGTCGCCGGGACTCTGGTCGATCATGCGCCGCTGCTGCACGACGTCGCCCAGCCCGTAGACCATCCACGCAACGGAGGGTTCGCCGTCGCGGCCCCGCGCGGCCGGTCTCCTGGTAGTAGCCCTCCACCGACTTCGGCAGGTCGATGTGCGCGACGAATCGCACGTCGGGCTTGTCGATGCCCATGCCGAAAGCGATGGTCGCGACCCATCACCACTCCCTCGTCGCGCAGGAACCGCGACTGGTGCGCCGCGCGCGTCTCGGTGGGGAGCCCGGCGTGATACGGCAGGGCGTCGATGCCCTGCGCGCGCAGATAGTCGGCCGTCTGCTCGACCGACTTGCGGCTGAGCGTATAGACGATGCCCGCCGCGCCGTCCTGTTCGCGCACGAACGACAGCAGTTGGCGGCGCGGGTCGACCTTCGGCTCGATGCGGTACTGGATGTTGGGCCGGTCGAAGCTGGCGACGAAATGCCGCGCCCCGTCGAGTCTCAGGCGGTCGGTGATCTCGCGGTGGGTGGCGTTCGTCGCGGTGGCCGTGAGCGCCATGCGCGGCACGCCCGGGAACAGGTCGGCAAGTCCGCCGAGGGCGAGGTAGTCGGGTCGGAAGTCGTGCCCCCACTGCGACACGCAGTGGGCCTCGTCGATCGCGATCACGCTCAGTGTGCCGCGCTGGAGCAGAGCCGCCGTCTGCGGAGAACTCAGAACGCTCGGGGGCGACGTAGATGAGAGGTCGAGCTCGCCCGCCACGTAGGCGCGCTCGACGTCGGCGCGCTCGGCCGGACCCTGGGTGGAGTTGAGATAGGCGGCGCGCACACCGTTGGCCACGAGCGCGTCGACCTGGTCGTGCATGAGCGCGATGAGCGGGCTGACGACGAGCCCCGTTCCCTCCCGTATGAGCGCCGGCACCTGGTAGGTGACGCTCTTGCCGCCGCCGGTCGGCATGAGCACCACCGCATCGCCCCCGCCGATGACGTGCTCGACGATCTCGGCCTGATCGCCGCGGAACTGCTCGTAGCCGTAGACATCCCGCAGAGCCGCCTGCGCCGACGGATACCGGAGGGACGGATGCCGCGGCTCACCGTCGCCGACGAGGCGACCCGGTTGCGCGCCGACCCCGGGGCGCCCCCCTGACCCGGCTCGGCCGGCGGCATCCACATCCGTCGTCGGGGGGCGGAGCGTCGCGATCATCGGGTGCCCACGCCTCGGGCGGGGCGAGCTCGTCGGGGGTCCCACACGAGGTCGGCGTACGGATCGCCGGGCGTGGGAGAGGTCACTCGTCCAGGGTATCCGCGCCCTCCGACGCCCGACCCCCGCTCTCCACACTCCGTCGCGTCGTCACAGCCGAACGATCTCCGTCACACGCAGCGCCGCCGCGCCCTGCTCGATGGAGGCCTCGAGGTCGATCTCCCCGCGGATGCGCCAGTCGTGGTCACCGGCCGGGTCGTCGAGCGTCTGCTCGACGCGCCATATGCCGTTCGCGGCATCCGTCTCGTCGATGGTCACCAGAGCGGGCGAGCGCGCCGCCCCGCCGGTGAGGAGCTCGTCGTGGTCGTCGTAGTACGCGTCGAGCGCCGCGGGCCAGTCGACGTCGGGATCCAGCTCCGCGAGCTCGTCGTCGCGCTGCAGCGCGGCCAGCTGCACGCGTCGGAAGAGCTCGTTGCGCACCAGCACCAGGAACGCCCGCCGGTTGGTGAGCACCGACGGCGGCGCGGGCGGAACCACCGGCGCGTCGGGATCGGCGGCCGGGTTCACGAGGTTCTCCCACTCGTCGACGAGACTCGAGTCGACCTGGCGCACCAGCTCGCCGAGCCACGCGATCACGTCGAGCAGCGCATCGTTCTGCGCCTCGGCGGGGACGGTCTGGCGGATCGCCCGATACGCGTCGCTGAGGTAACGCAGCACGAGGCCCTCGCTGCGAGCGAGCGAGTACAGCGAGATGAACTCCGCGAACGACAGGGCGCGCGCGAACATGTCGCGCACCACCGACTTCGGCGACAGCTCGAAGTCGCGCACCCACGGCTGACTCGACGCGAACACCTCGAACGCCTGCGCCAGCAGCTCCTCCAGCGGCTTCGGGTGGGTGATGTGCTCCAGCGCCTCCATGCGCTCGTCGTACTCCATGCCGTCGCGCTTCATCGCGGCCACCGCCTCGCCGCGCGCAAGGAACTGCTGCTGCGACAGCACCGGCCGCGGGTCATCGAGGGTCGCCTCGATCACGCTCACCACATCGAGCGCGTAGTGCCCGGTGCCGACCGAGTCGCCGCCCGCGTCGTCGGGGTCGAGAAGCTCGATCGCGGCGAGCGCGAAGGGCGACAGCGGCTGGTTGAGCGCGAAGTTCGGCTGCAGGTCGACGGTGAGACGGATGCTGCCGCCCGCCGCGGTGCCGCCACCCACCCCCACCTGCTCCCCTGTCACGAACGCGCGCTCATCGTCCTCTTCGCC
>JAGISJ010000067.1:0-37819 GCA_023375725.1 Nephotettix cincticeps
ATGAGACATGAGACATGAGACATGAGAGATGAGACATGAGACATGAGACATGAGACATGAGACATGAGACATGAGACATGAGACATGAGACATGAGACATGAGACATGAGACATGAGACATGAGACATGAGACATGAGACATGAGACATGAGACATGAGACATGAGACATGAGACATGAGACATGAGACATGAGACATGAGACATGAGACATGAGACATGAGACATGAGACATGAGACATGAGACATGAGACATGAGACATGAGACATGAGACATGAGACATGAGACATGAGAATGAGACATGAGACATGAGACATGAGACATGAGACATGAGACATGAGACATGAGACATGAGACATGAGACATGAGACATGAGACATGAGACATGAGACATGAGACATGAGACATGAGACATGAGACATGAGACATGAGACATGAGACATGAGACATGAGACATGAGACATGAGACATGAGACATGAGACATGAGACATGAGACATGAGACATGAGACATGAGACATGAGACATGAGACATGAGACATGAGACATGAGACATGAGACATGAGACATGAGACATGAGACATGAGACATGAGACATGAGACATGAGACATGAGACATGAGACATGAGACATGAGACATGAGACATGAGACATGAGACATGAGACATGAGACATGAGACATGAGACATGAGACATGAGACATGAGACATGAGACATGAGACATGAGACATGAGACATGAGACATGAGACATGAGACATGAGACATGAGACATGAGACATGAGACATGAGACATGAGACATGAGACAAGAGACAAGAGACATGAGACAAGAGACAAGAGACAAGAGACAAGAGACAAGAGACAAGAGACAAGAGACAAGAGACAAGAGACAAGAGACAAGAGACAGAGACATGAGACATGAGACATGAGACATGAGACATGAGACATGAGACATGAGACATGAGACATGAGACATGAGACATGAGACATGAGACATGAGACATGAGAGATGAGACATGAGACATGAGACATGAGACATGAGACATGAGACATGAGACATGAGACATGAGACATGAGACATGAGACATGAGACATGAGACATGAGACATGAGACATGAGACATGAGACATGAGACATGAGACATGAGACATGAGACATGAGACATGAGACATGAGACATGAGACATGAGACATGAGACATGAGACATGAGACATGAGACATGAGACATGAGACATGAGACAAGAGACAAGAGACAAGAGACAAGAGACAAGAGACAAGAGACAAGAGACAAGAGACAAGAGACAAGAGACAAGAGACAAGAGACAAGAGACAAGAGACAAGAGACAAGAGACAAGAGACAAGAGACAAGAGACAAGAGACAAGAGACAAGAGACAAGAGACAAGAGACAAGAGACAAGAGACAAGAGACAAGAGACAAGAGACAAGAGACATGAGACAAGAGACAAGAGACAAGAGACATGAGACAAGAGACAAGAGACAAGAGACAAGAGACAAGAGACATGAGACATGAGACATGAGACATGAGACATGAGACATGAGACATGAGACATGAGACATGAGACATGAGACATGAGACATGAGACATGAGACATGAGACATGAGACATGAGACATGAGACATGAGACATGAGACATGAGACATGAGACATGAGACATGAGACATGAGACATGAGACATGAGACAAGAGACAAGAGACAAGAGACAAGAGACAAGAGACAAGAGACAAGAGACAAGAGACAAGAGACAAGAGACAAGAGACAAGAGACAAGAGACAAGAGACAAGAGACAAGAGACAAGAGACAAGAGACAGAGACAAGAGACAAGAGACAAGAGACAAGAGACAAGAGACAAGAGACAAGAGACAAGAGACAAGAGACAGAGACAGAGACAAGAGACAGAGACAGAGACAGAGACAGAGACAGAGACAGAGACAGAGACAGAGACAGAGACAGAGACAGAGACAGAGACAGAGACAGAGACAGAGACAGAGACAGAGACAGAGACAGAGACAGAGACAGAGACAGAGACATGAGACATGAGACATGAGACATGAGACATGAGACATGAGACATGAGACATGAGACATGAGACATGAGACATGAGACATGAGACATGAGACATGAGACATGAGACATGAGACATGAGACATGAGACATGAGACATGAGACATGAGACATGAGACATGAGACATGAGACATGAGACATGAGACATGAGACATGAGACATGAGACATGAGACATGAGACATGAGACATGAGACATGAGACATGAGACATGAGACATGAGACATGAGACATGAGACATGAGACATGAGACATGAGACATGAGACATGAGACATGAGACATGAGACATGAGACATGAGACATGAGACATGAGACATGAGACATGAGACATGAGACATGAGACATGAGACATGTGACATGTGACATGTGACATGTGACATGTGACATGTGACATGTGACATGTGACATGTGACATGTGACATGTGACATGTGACATGTGACATGTGACATGTGACATGTGACATGTGACATGGGACATGTGACATGGGACATGTGACATGTGACATGGGACATGGGACATGGGACATGGGACATGGGACATGGGACATGGGACATGGGACATGGGACATGGGACATGGGACATGGGACATGGGACATGGGACATGAGACATGAGACATGAGACATGAGACATGAGACATGAGACATGGGACATGGGACATGGGACATGGGACATGAGACATGAGACATGGGACATGGGACATGAGACATGGGACATGGGACATGGGACATGGGACATGGGGCATGGGACATGAGACATGAGACATGAGACATGAGACATGAGACATGAGACATGAGACATGAGACATGAGACATGAGACATGAGACATGAGACATGAGACATGAGACATGAGACATGAGACATGGGACATGGGACATGGGACATGGGACATGAGACATGGGACATGGGACATGGGACATGGGACATGGGACATGGGGCATGGGACATGGGACATGGGACATGGGACATGGGGCATGGGGCATGGGGCATGGGGCATGGGGCATGGGGCATGGGGCATGGGGCATGGGGCATGGGGCATGGGGCATGGGGCATGGGGCATGGGGCATGGGGCATGGGGCATGGGGCATGGGGCATGGGGACATGAGACATGAGACATGAGACATGAGACATGAGACATGAGACATGAGACATGAGACATGAGACATGAGACATGAGACATGAGACATGAGACATGAGACATGAGACATGAGACATGAGACATGAGACATGGGACATGAGACATGAGACATGAGACATGAGACATGAGACATGAGACATGAGACATGGGGCATGAGACATGAGACATGAGACATGAGACATGAGACATGAGACATGAGACATGAGACATGAGACATGAGACATGAGACATGAGACATGAGACATGAGACATGAGACATGAGACATGAGACAAGAGACAAGAGACAAGAGACAAGAGACAAGAGACAAGAGACAAGAGACAAGAGACAGAGACAAGAGACAAGAGACAAGAGACAAGAGACAAGAGACAAGAGACAAGAGACAAGAGACAAGAGACAAGAGACAAGAGACAAGAGACAAGAGACAAGAGACAAGAGACAAGAGACAAGAGACAAGAGACAAGAGACAAGAGACAAGAGACAAGAGACAAGAGACAAGAGACAAGAGACAAGAGACAAGAGACAAGAGACAAGAGACAAGAGACAAGAGACAAGAGACAAGAGACAAGAGACAAGAGACAAGAGACAAGAGACAAGAGACAAGAGACAAGAGACAAGAGACAAGAGACAAGAGACAAGAGACAAGAGACAAGAGACAAGAGACAAGAGACAAGAGACAAGAGACAAGAGACAAGAGACAAGAGACATGAGACATGAGACATGAGACATGAGACATGAGACATGAGACATGAGACATGAGACATGAGACATGAGACATGAGACATGAGACATGAGACATGAGACATGAGACATGAGACATGAGACATGAGACATGAGACATGAGACATGAGACATGAGACATGAGACATGAGACATGAGACATGAGACATGAGACATGAGACATGAGACATGAGACATGAGACATGAGACATGAGACATGAGACATGAGACATGAGACATGAGACATGAGATGAGACATGAGACATGAGACATGAGACATGAGACATGAGACATGAGACATGAGACATGAGACATGAGACATGAGACATGAGACATGAGACATGAGACATGAGACAGAGACATGAGACATGAGACATGAGACATGAGACATGAGACATGAGACATGAGACATGAGACATGAGACATGAGACATGAGACATGAGACATGAGACATGAGACATGAGACATGAGACATGAGACATGAGACATGAGACATGAGACATGAGACATGAGACATGAGACATGAGACATGAGACATGAGACATGAGACATGAGACATGAGACATGAGACATGAGACATGAGACATGAGACATGAGACATGAGACATGAGACATGAGACATGAGACATGAGACATGAGACATGAGACATGAGACATGAGACATGAGACATGAGACATGAGACATGAGACATGAGACATGAGACATGAGACATGAGACATGAGACAAGAGACAAGAGACAAGAGACAAGAGACAAGAGACAAGAGACAAGAGACATGAGACATGAGACAAGAGACAAGAGACATGAGACATGAGACATGAGACATGAGACATGAGACATGAGACATGAGACATGAGACATGAGACATGAGACATGAGACATGAGACATGAGACATGAGACATGAGACATGAGACATGAGACATGAGACATGAGACATGAGACATGAGACATGAGACATGAGACATGAGACATGAGACATGAGACATGAGACATGAGACATGAGACATGAGACATGAGACATGAGACAGAGACATGAGACATGAGACATGAGACATGAGACATGAGACATGAGACATGAGACATGAGACATGAGACATGAGACATGAGACAACATGAGACATGAGACATGAGACATGAGACATGAGACATGAGACATGAGACATGAGACATGAGACATGAGACATGAGACATGAGACATGAGACATGTGACATGTGACATGTGACATGGGACATGGGACATGGGACATGGGACATGGGACATGGGACATGGGACATGGGACATGGGACATGGGACATGGGACATGGGACATGGGACATGGGACATGGGACATGGGACATGGGACATGGGACATGGGGCATGGGGCATGGGGCATGGGGCATGGGGCATGGGGCATGGGGCATGGGGCATGGGGCATGGGGCATGGGGCATGGGACATGGGACATGGGACATGGGACATGGGACATGGGACATGGGACATGGGACATGGGACATGAGACATGAGACATGAGACATGAGACATGAGACATGAGACATGGGACATGGGGCATGGGACATGGGACATGGGGCATGGGGCATGGGGCATGGGGCATGGGGCATGGGGCATGGGGCATGGGGCATGGGGCATGGGGCATGGGGCATGGGGCATGGGGCATGGGGCATGGGGCATGGGGCATGGGGCATGGGGCATGGGGCATGGGACATGGGGCATGGGACATGGGACATGGGACATGGGACATGGGACATGGGACATGGGACATGGGACATGGGACATGGGACATGGGACATGGGACATGGGACATGGGACATGGGACATGGGACATGGGACATGGGACATGGGACATGGGACATGAGACATGAGACAAGAGACATGAGACATGAGACATGAGACATGGGGCATGGGGCATGGGGCATGGGGCATGAGACATGGGGCATGAGACATGGGGCATGAGACATGGGGCATGAGACATGAAGAGACAAGAGACAAGAGACAAGAGACAAGAGACAAGAGACAAGAGACAAGAGACAAGAGACAAGAGACAAGAGACAAGAGACAAGAGACAAGAGACAAGAGACAAGAGACAAGAGACAAGAGACAAGAGACAAGAGACAAGAGACAAGAGACAAGAGACATGAGACAAGAGACAAGAGACATGAGACAAGAGACAAGAGACAAGAGACAAGAGACAAGAGACAAGAGACAAGAGACAAGAGACAAGAGACAAGAGACAAGAGACAAGAGACAAGAGACATGAGACATGAGACATGAGACATGAGACATGAGACATGAGACATGAGACATGAGACATGAGAGATGAGACATGAGACATGAGAGATGAGACATGAGACATGAGACATGAGACATGAGACATGAGACATGAGACATGAGACATGAGACATGAGACATGAGACATGAGACAGAGACATGAGACATGAGACATGAGACATGAGACATGAGACATGAGACATGAGACATGAGACATGAGACATGAGACATGAGACATGAGACATGAGACATGAGACATGAGACATGAGACATGAGACATGAGACATGAGACATGAGACATGAGACATGAGACATGAGACATGAGACATGAGACATGAGACATGAGACATGAGACATGAGACATGAGACATGAGACATGAGACATGAGACATGAGACATGAGACATGAGACATGAGACATGAGACATGAGACATGAGACATGAGACATGAGACATGAGACATGAGACATGAGACATGAGACATGAGACATGAGACATGAGACATGAGACATGAGACATGAGACATGAGACATGAGACATGAGACATGAGACATGAGACATGAGACATGAGACATGAGACATGAGACATGAGACATGAGACATGAGACATGAGACATGAGACATGAGACATGAGACATGAGACATGAGACATGAGACATGAGACATGAGACATGAGACATGAGACATGAGACATGAGACATGAGACATGAGACATGAGACATGAGACATGAGACATGAGACATGAGACATGAGACATGAGACATGAGACATGAGACATGAGACATGAGACATGAGACATGAGACATGAGACATGAGACATGAGACATGAGACATGAGACATGAGACATGAGACATGAGACATGAGACATGAGACATGAGACATGAGACATGAGACATGAGACATGAGACAAGAGACAAGAGACATGAGACAAGAGACATGAGACATGAGACATGAGACAAGAGACAAGAGACATGAGACATGAGACATGAGACATGAGACAAGAGACATGAGACAAGAGACAAGAGACATGAGACATGAGACATGAGACATGAGACATGAGACATGAGACAAGAGACAAGAGACATGAGACAAGAGACATGAGACAAGAGACAAGAGACAAGAGACAAGAGACAAGAGACATGAGACAAGAGACAAGAGACATGAGACATGAGACATGAGACATGAGACATGAGACATGAGACATGAGACATGAGACATGAGACATGAGACATGAGACATGAGACATGAGACATGAGACATGAGACATGAGACATGAGACATGAGACATGAGACATGAGACATGAGACATGAGACATGAGACATGAGACATGAGACATGAGACATGAGACATGAGACAGAGACAGAGACAGAGACAGAGACAGAGACAGAGACAGAGACAGAGACAGAGACAGAGACAGAGACAGAGACAGAGACAGAGACATGAGACATGAGACATGAGACATGAGACATGAGACATGAGACATGGGACATGGGACATGGGACATGGGACATGGGACATGGGACATGGGACATGGGACATGGGACATGGGACATGGGACATGGGACATGGGACATGAGACATGGGACATGGGACATGGGACGACATGAGACATGAGACATGAGACATGAGACATGAGACATGAGACATGAGACATGAGACATGAGACATGAGACATGGGACATGGGACATGGGGCATGGGGCATGGGGCATGGGGCATGGGACATGGGACATGGGACATGGGACATGGGACATGGGACATGGGGCATGGGGCATGGGGCATGGGGCATGGGGCATGGGGCATGGGGCATGGGGCATGGGACATGGGACATGGGACATGGGGCATGGGGCATGGGGCATGGGGCATGGGGCATGGGGGCTTGGGGCATGGGGACATGGGGACATGGGACATGGGACAAGGGGCATGGGGCATGGGGCATGGGGCATGGGGCATGGGGCATGGGGCATGGGGCATGGGGACATGAGACATGGGGACATGGGGACATGGGGCATGGGGCATGAGACATGAGACATGAGACATGAGACATGAGACATGAGACAAGAGACATGAGACAAGAGACAAGAGACATGAGACATGAGACATGAGACATGAGACATGAGACAAGAGACATGAGACATGAGACATGAGACATGAGACATGAGACATGAGACATGAGACATGAGACATGAGACATGAGACATGAGACATGAGACATGAGACATGAGACATGAGACATGAGACATGAGACATGAGACATGAGACATGAGACATGAGACATGAGACATGAGACATGAGACATGAGACATGAGACATGAGACATGAGACATGAGACATGAGACATGAGACATGAGACATGAGACATGAGACATGAGACATGAGACATGAGACATGAGACATGAGACATGAGACATGAGACATGAGACATGAGACATGAGACATGAGACATGAGACATGAGACATGAGACATGAGACATGAGACATGAGACATGAGACATGAGACATGAGACATGAGACATGAGACATGAGACATGAGACATGAGACATGAGACATGAGACATGAGACATGAGACATGAGACATGAGACATGAGACATGAGACATGAGACATGAGACATGAGACATGAGACATGAGACATGAGACATGAGACATGAGACATGAGACATGAGACATGAGACATGAGACATGAGACATGAGACATGAGACATGAGACATGAGACATGAGACATGAGACATGAGACATGAGACATGAGACATGAGACATGAGACATGAGACATGAGACATGAGACATGAGACATGAGACATGAGACATGAGACATGAGACATGAGACATGAGACATGAGACATGAGACATGAGACATGAGACATGAGACATGAGACATGAGACATGAGACATGAGACATGAGACATGAGACATGAGACATGAGACATGAGACATGAGACATGAGACATGAGACATGAGACATGAGACAGAGACATGAGACATGAGACATGAGACATGAGACATGAGACATGAGACATGAGACATGAGACATGAGACATGAGACATGAGACATGAGACATGAGACATGAGACATGAGACATGAGACATGAGACATGAGACATGAGACATGAGACATGAGACATGAGACATGAGACATGAGACATGAGACATGAGACATGAGACATGAGACATGAGACATGAGACATGAGACATGGGACATGAGACATGAGACATGAGACAGAGACATGAGACAGACATGAGACATGAGACATGAGACATGAGACATGCAGAGACATGAGACATGAGACATGAGACATGAGACATGAGACATGAGACATGAGACATGAGACATGGGACATGGGACATGGGACATGGGACATGGGACATGGGACATGGGACATGGGACATGGGACATGGGACATGGGACATGGGACATGGGACATGGGACATGGGACATGGGACATGGGACATGGGACATGGGACATGGGACATGGGACATGAGACATGAGACATGAGACATGAGACATGAGACATGAGACATGAGACATGAGACATGAGACATGAGACATGAGACATGAGACATGAGACATGAGACATGAGACATGAGACATGAGACATGAGACATGAGACATGAGACATGAGACATGAGACATGAGACATGAGACATGAGACATGAGACATGAGACATGAGACATGAGACATGAGACATGAGACATGAGACATGAGACATGAGGACATGAGACATGAGACATGAGACATGAGACATGAGACATGAGACATGAGACATGAGACATGAGACATGAGACATGAGACATGAGACATGAGACATGAGACATGAGACATGAGACATGAGACATGAGACATGAGACATGAGACATGAGACATGAGACATGAGACATGAGACATGAGACATGAGACATGAGACATGAGACATGAGACATGAGACATGAGACATGAGACATGAGACATGAGACATGAGACATGAGACATGAGACATGAGACATATGACATGAGACATGAGACATGAGACATGAGACATGAGACATGAGACATGAGACATGAGACATGAGACATGAGACATGAGACATGAGACATGAGACATGAGACATGAGACATGAGACATGAGACATGAGACATGAGACATGAGACATGAGACATGAGACATGAGACAAGAGACATGAGACATGAGACATGAGACATGAGACATGAGACATGAGACATGAGACATGAGACATGAGACATGAGACATGAGACATGAGACATGAGACAAGAGACATGAGACAAGAGACAAGAGACATGAGACATGAGACATGAGACATGAGACATGAGACATGAGACATGAGACATGAGAGACATGAGACATGAGACATGAGACAAGAGACATGAGACATGAGACATGAGACATGAGACATGAGACATGAGACATGAGACATGAGACATGAGACATGAGACATGAGACATGAGACATGAGACATGAGACATGAGACATGAGACATGAGACATGAGACATGAGACATGAGACATGAGACATGAGACATGAGACATGAGACATGAGACATGAGACATGAGACATGAGACATGAGACATGAGACATGAGACATGAGACATGAGACATGAGACAGAGACATGAGACATGAGACATGAGACATGAGACATGAGACATGAGACATGAGACATGAGACATGAGACATGAGACATGAGACATGAGACATGAGACATGAGACATGAGACATGAGACATGAGACATGAGACATGAGACATGAGACATGAGACATGAGACATGAGACATGAGACATGAGACATGAGACATGAGACATGAGACATGAGACATGAGACATGAGACATGAGACATGAGACATGGGACATGGGACATGAGACATGAGACATGAGACATGAGACATGAGACATGAGACATGAGACATGAGACATGAGACATGAGACATGAGACATGGGACATGAGACATGGGACATGAGACATGAGACATGAGACATGAGACATGAGACATGAGACATGAGACATGAGACATGAGACATGAGACATGAGACATGAGACATGAGACATGAGACATGAGACATGAGACATGAGACATGAGACATGAGACATGAGACATGAGACATGGGGACATGGAGACATGGGGACATGAGACATGAGACATGAGACATGAGACATGAGACATGAGACATGAGACATGAGACATGAGACATGAGACATGAGACATGAGACATGAGACATGAGACATGAGACATGAGACATGAGACATGAGACATGAGACATGAGACATGAGACATGAGACATGAGACATGAGACATGAGACATGAGACATGAGACATGAGACATGAGACATGAGACATGAGACATGAGACATGAGACATGAGACATGAGACATGAGACATGAGACATGAGACATGAGACAAGAGACATGAGACATGAGACATGAGACATGAGACATGAGACATGAGACATGAGACATGTGACATGAGACATGAGACATGAGACATGAGACATGAGACATGAGACATGAGACATGAGACATGAGACATGAGACATGAGACATGAGACATGAGACATGTGACATGAGACATGAGACATGAGACATGAGACATGAGACATGAGACATGAGACATGACATGAGACATGAGACATGAGACATGAGACATGAGACATGAGACATGAGACATGAGACATGAGACATGAGACATGAGACATGAGACATGAGACATGAGACATGAGACATGAGACATGAGACATGAGACATGAGACATGAGACATGAGACATGAGACATGAGACATGAGACATGAGACATGAGACATGAGACATGAGACATGAGACATGAGACATGAGACATGAGACATGAGACATGAGACATGAGACATGAGACATGAGACATGAGACATGAGACATGAGACATGAGACATGAGACATGAGACATGAGACATGAGACATGAGACATGAGACATGAGACATGAGACATGAGACATGAGACATGAGACATGAGACATGAGACATGAGACATGAGACATGAGACATGAGACATGAGACATGAGACATGAGACATGAGACATGAGACATGAGACATGAGACATGAGACATGAGACATGAGACATGAGACATGAGACATGAGACATGAGACATGAGACATGAGACATGAGACATGAGACATGAGACATGAGACATGAGACATGAGACATGAGACATGAGACATGAGACATGAGACATGAGACATGAGACATGAGACATGAGACATGAGACATGAGACATGAGACATGAGACATGAGACATGAGACATGAGACATGAGACATGAGACATGAGACATGAGACATGAGACATGAGACATGAGACATGAGACATGAGACATGAGACATGAGACATGAGACATGAGACATGAGACATGAGACATGAGACATGAGACAAGAGACAAGAGACAAGAGACAAGAGACAAGAGACAAGAGACAAGAGACAAGAGACATGAGACATGAGACAAGAGACAAGAGACAAGAGACAAGAGACAAGAGACAAGAGACATGAGACATGAGACATGAGACATGAGACATGAGACATGAGACATGAGACATGAGACATGAGACATGAGACATGAGACATGAGACATGAGACATGAGACATGAGACATGAGACATGAGACATGAGACATGAGACATGAGACATGAGACATGAGACATGAGACATGAGACATGGGACATGAGACATGAGACATGAGACATGAGACATGAGACATGAGACATGAGACATGAGACATGGGACATGAGACATGGGACATGGGACATGAGACATGAGACATGAGACATGAGACATGAGACATGAGACATGAGACATGAGACATGAGACATGAGACATGAGACATGAGACATGAGACATGAGACATGAGACATGAGACATGAGACATGAGACATGAGACATGAGACATGAGACATGAGACATGAGACATGAGACATGAGACATGAGACATGAGACATGAGACATGAGACATGAGACATGAGACATGAGACATGGGACATGGGACATGGGACATGGGACATGGGACATGGGACATGGGACATGGGACATGGGACATGGGACATGGGACATGGGACATGGGACATGGGACATGGGACATGGGACATGGGACATGGGACATGGGACATGGGACATGGGACATGGGACATGGGACATGGGACATGGGACATGAGACATGAGACATGAGACATGGGACATGGGACATGGGACATGGGACATGGGACATGGGACATGGGACATGGGACATGAGACATGGGACATGGGACATGAGACATGGGACATGGGACATGGGACATGGGACATGGGACATGGGACATGGGACATGGGACATGGGACATGGGACATGGGACATGGGACATGGGACATGGGACATGGGACATGGGACATGGGACATGGGACATGGGACATGGGACATGGGACATGGGACATGGGACATGGGACATGGGACATGGGACATGGGACATGGGACATGGGACATGGGACATGGGACATGGGACATGGGACATGGGACATGGGACATGGGACATGGGACATGGGACATGGGACATGGGACATGGGACATGGGACATGGGACATGGGACATGAGACATGAGACATGAGACATGAGACATGAGACATGAGACATGGGACATGGGACATGGGACATGGGACATGGGACATGGGACATGGGACATGGGACATGGGACATGGGACATGGGACATGGGACATGGGACATGGGACATGGGACATGGGACATGGGACATGGGACATGGGACATGGGACATGGGACATGGGACATGGGACATGGGACATGGGACATGGGACATGGGACATGGGACATGGGACATGGGACATGGGACATGGGACATGGGACATGGGACATGGGACATGGGACATGGGACATGAGACATGAGACATGAGACATGAGACATGGGACATGGGACATGGGACATGGGACATGGGACATGGGACATGGGACATGGGACATGGGACATGGGACATGGGACATGGGACATGGGACATGGGACATGGGACATGGGACATGGGACATGGGACATGGGACATGGGACATGGGACATGGGACATGGGACATGGGACATGGGACATGGGACATGGGACATGGGACATGGGACATGGGACATGGGACATGGGACATGGGACATGGGACATGGGACATGGGACATGGGACATGGGACATGGGACATGAGACATGAGACATGAGACATGAGACATGAGACATGAGACATGAGACATGAGACATGAGACATGAGACATGAGACATGAGACATGAGACATGAGACATGAGACATGAGACATGAGACATGAGACATGAGACATGAGACATGAGACATGAGACATGAGACATGAGACATGAGACATGAGACATGAGACATGAGACATGAGACATGAGACATGAGACATGAGACATGAGACATGAGACATGAGACATGAGACATGAGACATGAGACATGAGACATGAGACATGAGACATGAGACATGAGACATGAGACATGAGACATGAGACATGAGACATGAGACATGAGACATGAGACATGAGACATGAGACATGAGACATGAGACATGAGACATGAGACATGAGACATGAGACATGAGACATGAGACATGAGACATGAGACATGAGACATGAGACATGAGACATGAGACATGAGACATGAGACATGAGACATGAGACATGAGACATGAGACATGAGACATGAGACATGAGACATGAGACATGAGACATGAGACATGAGACATGAGACATGAGACATGAGACATGAGACATGAGACATGAGACATGAGACATGAGACATGAGACATGAGACATGAGACATGAGACATGAGACATGAGACATGAGACATGAGACATGAGACATGAGACATGAGACATGAGACATGAGACATGAGACATGAGACATGAGACATGAGACATGAGACATGAGACATGAGACATGAGACATGAGACATGAGACATGAGACATGAGACATGAGACATGAGACATGAGACATGAGACATGAGACATGAGACATGAGACATGAGACATGAGACATGAGACATGAGACATGAGACATGAGACATGAGACATGAGACATGAGACATGAGACATGAGACATGAGACATGAGACATGAGACATGAGACATGAGACATGAGACATGAGACATGAGACATGAGACATGAGACATGAGACATGAGACATGAGACATGAGACATGAGACATGAGACATGAGACATGAGACATGAGACATGAGACATGAGACATGAGACATGAGACATGAGACATGACATGAGACATGAGACATGAGACATGAGACATGAGACATGAGACATGAGACATGAGACATGAGACATGAGACATGAGACATGAGACATGAGACATGAGACATGAGACATGAGACATGAGACATGAGACATGAGACATGAGACATGAGACATGAGACATGAGACATGAGACATGAGACATGAGACATGAGACATGAGACATGAGACATGAGACATGAGACATGAGACATGAGACATGAGACATGAGACATGAGACATGAGACATGAGACATGAGACATGAGACATGAGACATGAGACATGAGACATGAGACATGAGACATGAGACATGAGACATGAGACATGAGACATGAGACATGAGACATGAGACATGAGACATGAGACATGAGACATGAGACATGAGACATGAGACATGAGACATGAGACATGAGACATGAGACATGAGACATGAGACATGAGACATGAGACATGAGACATGAGACATGAGACATGAGACATGAGACATGAGACATGAGACATGAGACATGAGACATGAGACATGAGACATGAGACATGAGACATGAGACATGAGACATGAGACATGAGACATGAGACATGAGACATGAGACATGAGACATGAGACATGAGACATGAGACATGAGACAAGAGACAAGAGACAAGAGACAAGAGACAAGAGACAAGAGACAAGAGACAAGAGACAAGAGACAAGAGACAAGAGACAAGAGACAAGAGACAAGAGACAAGAGACAAGAGACAAGGACAAGAGACAAGAGACATGAGACATGAGACAAGAGACAAGAGACAAGAGACAAGAGACAAGAGACAAGAGACAAGAGACAAGAGACAAGAGACAAGAGACAAGAGACAAGAGACAAGAGACAAGAGACAAGAGACAAGAGACAAGAGACAAGAGACAAGAGACAAGAGACAAGAGACAAGAGACAAGAGACAAGAGACAAGAGACAAGAGACAAGAGACAAGAGACAAGAGACAAGAGACAAGAGACAAGAGACAAGAGACAAGAGACAAGAGACAAGAGACAAGAGACATGAGACATGAGACATGAGACATGAGACATGAGACATGAGACATGAGACATGAGACATGAGACATGAGACATGAGACATGAGACATGAGACAAGAGACAAGAGACATGAGACATGAGACAAGAGACATGAGACATGAGACATGAGACATGAGACATGAGACATGAGACATGAGACATGAGACATGAGACATGAGACATGAGACATGAGACATGAGACATGAGACATGAGACATGAGACATGAGACATGAGACATGAGACATGAGACATGAGACATGAGACAGAGACAGAGACATGAGACATGAGACATGAGACATGAGACATGAGACATGAGACATGAGACATGAGACATGAGACATGAGACATGAGACATGAGACATGAGACATGAGACATGAGACATGAGACATGAGACATGAGACATGAGACATGAGACATGAGACATGAGACATGAGACATGAGACATGAGACATGAGACATGAGACATGAGACATGAGACATGAGACATGAGACATGAGACATGAGACATGAGACATGAGACGTGAGACATGAGACATGAGACATGAGACATGAGACATGAGACATGAGACATGAGACATGAGACATGAGACATGAGACATGAGACATGAGACATGAGACATGAGACATGAGACATGAGACATGAGACATGAGACATGAGACATGAGACATGAGACATGAGACATGAGACATGAGACATGAGACATGAGACATGAGACATGAGACATGAGACATGAGACATGAGACATGAGACATGAGACATGAGACATGAGACATGAGACATGAGACATGAGACATGAGACATGAGACATGAGACATGAGACATGAGACATGAGACATGAGACATGAGACATGAGACATGAGACATGAGAGATGAGACATGAGACATGAGACATGAGACATGAGACATGAGACATGAGACATGAGACATGAGACATGAGACATGAGACATGAGACATGAGACATGAGACATGAGACATGAGACATGAGACATGAGACATGAGACATGAGACATGAGACATGAGACATGAGACATGAGACATGAGACATGAGACATGAGACGTGAGACATGAGACATGAGACATGAGACATGAGACATGAGACATGAGACATGAGACATGAGACATGAGACATGAGACATGAGACATGAGACATGAGACATGAGACATGAGACATGAGACATGAGACATGAGACATGAGACATGAGACATGAGACATGAGACATGAGACATGAGACATGAGACATGAGACATGAGACATGAGACATGAGACATGAGACATGAGACATGAGACATGAGACATGAGACATGAGACATGAGACATGAGACATGAGACATGAGACATGAGACATGAGACATGAGACATGAGACATGAGACATGAGACATGAGACATGAGACATGAGACATGAGACATGAGACATGAGACAAGAGACAAGAGACATAAGACATGAGACATGAGACATGAGACAAGAGACATGAGACATGAGACATGAGACATGAGACATGAGACATGAGACATGAGACATGAGACATGAGACATGAGACATGAGACATGAGACATGAGACATGAGACATGAGACATGAGACATGAGACATGAGACATGAGACATGAGACATGAGACATGAGACATGAGACATGAGACATGAGACATGAGACATGAGACATGAGACATGAGACATGAGACATGAGACATGAGACATGAGACATGAGACATGAGACATGAGACATGAGACATGAGACATGAGACATGAGACATGAGACATGAGACATGAGACATGAGACATGAGACATGAGACATGAGACATGAGACATGAGACATGAGACATGAGACATGAGACATGAGACATGAGACATGAGACATGAGACATGAGACATGAGACATGAGACATGAGACATGAGACATGAGACATGAGACATGAGACATGAGACATGAGACATGAGACATGAGACATGAGACATGAGACATGAGACATGAGACATGAGACATGAGACATGAGACATGAGACATGAGACATGAGACATGAGACATGAGACATGAGACATGAGACATGAGACATGAGACATGAGACATGAGACATGAGACATGAGACATGAGACATGAGACATGAGACATGAGACATGAGACATGAGACATGAGACATGAGACATGAGACATGAGACATGAGACATGAGACATGAGACATGAGACATGAGACATGAGACATGAGACATGAGACATGAGACATGAGACATGAGACATGAGACATGAGACATGAGACATGAGACATGAGACATGAGACATGAGACATGAGACATGAGACATGAGACATGAGACATGAGACATGAGACATGAGACATGAGACATGAGACATGAGACATGAGACATGAGACATGAGACATGAGACATGAGACATGAGACATGAGACAAGAGACAAGAGACATGAGACAAGAGACAAGAGACAAGAGACAAGAGACAAGAGACAAGAGACAAGAGACAAGAGACAAGAGACAAGAGACAAGAGACAAGAGACAAGAGACAAGAGAGAAGAGACAAGAGACAAGAGACAAGAGACAAGAGACAAGAGACAAGAGACAAGAGACAAGAGACAAGAGACAAGAGACAAGAGACAAGAGACAAGAGACAAGAGACAAGAGACAAGAGACAAGAGACATGAGACATGAGACATGAGACATGAGACATGAGACATGAGACATGAGACATGAGACATGAGACATGAGACATGAGACATGAGACATGAGACATGAGACATGAGACATGAGACATGAGACATGAGACATGAGACATGAGACATGAGACATGAGACATGAGACATGAGACATGAGACAGAGACAGAGACAGAGACAGAGACAGAGACAGAGACAGAGACTGAGACATGAGACATGAGACATGAGACATGAGACATGAGACATGAGACATGAGACATGAGACATGAGACATGAGACATGAGACATGAGACATGAGACATGAGACATGAGACATGAGACATGAGACATGAGACATGAGACATGGGACATGGGACATGGGACATGGGACATGGGACATGGGACATGGGACATGGGACATGGGACATGGGACATGGGACATGGGACATGGGACATGGGACATGGGACATGGGACATGGGACATGGGACATGGGACATGGGACATGGGACAGAGACAGAGACATGGGACATGGGACATGGGACATGGGACATGGGACATGGGACATGGGACATGGGACATGGGACATGGGACATGGGACATGGGACATGGGACATGGGACATGGGACATGGGACATGGGACATGGGACATGGGACATGGGACATGGGACATGGGGCATGGGGCATGAGACATGAGACATGAGACATGAGACATGAGACATGAGACATGGGACATGGGACATGGGACATGGGACATGGGACATGGGACATGGGACATGGGACATGGGACATGGGACATGGGACATGGGACATGGGACATGGGACATGGGACATGGGACATGGGACATGGGACATGGGACATGGGACATGGGACATGGGACATGGGACATGGGACATGGGACATGGGACATGGGACATGGGACATGGGACATGGGACATGGGACATGGGACATGGGACATGGGACATGGGACATGGGACATGTGACATGGGACATGGGACATGGGACATGGGACATGGGACATGGGACATGGGACATGGGACATGGGACATGGGACATGGGACATGGGACATGGGACATGGGACATGGGACATGGGACATGGGACATGGGACATGGGACATGGGACATGGGACATGGGACATGGGACATGGGACATGGGGCATGGGGCATGGGGCATGGGACATGGGGCATGGGGCATGGGGCATGGGGCATGGGGCATGGGGCATGGGGCATGGGACATGGGACATGGGACATGGGACATGGGACATGGGACATGGGGCATGGGGCATGGGGCATGGGGCATGGGACATGGGACATGGGACATGGGACATGGGACATGGGACATGGGGCATGGGGCATGGGGCATGGGGCATGGGGCATGGGGCATGGGGCATGGGGCATGGGGCATGGGGCATGGGGCATGAGACATGAGACATGAGACATGAGACATGAGACATGAGACATGAGACATGAGACATGAGACATGAGACATGAGACATGAGACATGAGACATGAGACATGAGACATGAGACATGAGACATGAGACATGAGACATGAGACATGAGACATGAGACATGAGACATGAGACATGAGACATGAGACATGAGACATGAGACATGAGACATGAGACATGAGACATGAGACATGAGACATGAGACATGAGACATGAGACATGAGACATGAGACATGAGACATGAGACATGAGACATGAGACATGAGACATGAGACATGAGACATGAGACATGAGACATGAGACATGAGACATGGGACATGGGACATGGGACATGGGACATGGGACATGGGACATGGGGCATGGGGCATGGGGCATGGGGCATGGGACATGGGGCATGGGGCATGGGGCATGGGGCATGGGGCATGGGGCATGGGGCATGGGGCATGGGGCATGGGGCATGGGGCATGGGGCATGGGGCATGGGGCATGGGGCATGGGGCATGGGGCATGGGGCATGGGGCATGAGACATGAGACATGAGACAAGAGACAAGAGACAAGAGACAAGAGACAAGAGACAAGAGACAAGAGACAAGAGACATGAGACATGAGACATGAGACATGAGACATGAGACATGAGACATGAGACAAGAGACAAGAGACAAGAGACAAGAGACAAGAGACAAGAGACAAGAGACAAGAGACAAGAGACAAGAGACAAGAGACAAGAGACAAGAGACAAGAGACAAGAGACAAGAGACAAGAGACAAGAGAAAAGAGACAAGAGACAAGAGACAAGAGACAAGAGACAAGAGACAAGAGACAAGAGACAAGAGACAAGAGACAAGAGACAAGAGACAAGAGACAAGAGACAAGAGACAAGAGACAAGAGACAAGAGACAAGAGACAAGAGACAAGAGACATGAGACATGAGACATGAGACATGAGACATGAGACATGAGACATGAGACATGAGACATGAGACATGAGACATGAGACATGAGACATGAGACATGAGACATGAGACATGAGACATGAGACATGAGACATGAGACATGAGACATGAGACATGAGACATGAGACATGAGACATGAGACATGAGACATGAGACATGAGACATGAGACATGAGACATGAGACATGAGACATGAGACATGAGACATGAGACATGAGACATGAGACATGAGACATGAGACATGAGACATGAGACATGAGACATGAGACATGAGACATGAGACATGAGACATGAGACATGAGACATGAGACATGAGACATGAGACATGAGACATGAGACATGAGACATGAGACATGAGACATGAGACATGAGACATGAGACATGAGACATGAGACATGAGACATGAGACATGAGACATGAGACATGAGACATGAGACATGAGACATGAGACATGAGACATGAGACATGAGACATGAGACATGAGACATGAGACATGAGACATGAGACATGAGACATGAGACATGAGACATGAGACATGAGACATGAGACATGAGACATGAGACATGAGACATGAGACATGAGACAAGAGACATGAGACATGAGACATGAGACATGAGACAGAGACATGAGACATGAGACATGAGACATGAGACATGAGACATGAGACATGAGACATGAGACATGAGACATGAGACATGAGACATGAGACATGAGACATGAGACATGAGACATGAGACATGAGACATGAGACATGAGACATGAGACATGAGACATGAGACATGAGAGACAAGAGACAAGAGACAAGAGACAAGAGACAAGAGACAAGAGACAAGAGACAAGAGACAAGAGACAAGAGACAAGAGACAAGAGACAAGAGACAAGAGACAAGAGACAAGAGACAAGAGACAAGAGACAAGAGACATGAGACAAGAGACATGAGACATGAGACATGAGACATGAGACATGAGACATGAGACATGAGACATGAGACATGAGACATGAGACATGAGACATGAGACATGAGACATGAGACATGAGACATGAGACATGAGACATGAGACATGAGACATGAGACATGAGACATGAGACATGAGACATGAGACATGAGACATGAGACATGAGACATGAGACATGAGACATGAGACATGAGACAGAGACATGAGACATGAGACATGAGACATGAGACATGAGACATGAGACATGAGACATGAGACATGAGACATGAGACATGAGACATGAGACATGAGACATGAGACATGAGACATGAGACATGAGACATGAGACATGAGACATGAGACATGAGACATGAGACATGAGACATGGGACATGGGACATGGGACATGGGACATGGGACATGGGACATGGGACATGGGACATGGGACATGGGACATGGGACATGGGACATGGGACATGGGAACATGAGACATGGGACATGGGACATGGGACATGGGACATGAGACATGAGACATGAGACATGAGACATGAGACATGGGGCATGGGGCATGGGGCATGGGGCATGGGGCATGGGGCATGGGGCATGGGGCATGGGGCATGAGACATGAGACATGAGACAAGAGACATGAGACATGAGACATGAGACATGAGACATGAGACATGAGACATGAGACATGAGACATGAGACATGGGACATGAGACATGAGACATGAGACATGAGACATGAGACATGAGACATGAGACATGAGACATGAGACATGAGACATGAGACATGAGACATGAGACATGAGACATGAGACATGAGACATGAGACATGAGACATGAGACATGAGACATGAGACATGAGACATGAGACATGAGACATGAGACATGAGACATGAGACATGAGACATGAGACATGAGACATGAGACATGAGACATGAGACATGAGACATGAGACATGAGACATGAGACATGAGACATGAGACATGAGACATGAGACATGAGACATGAGACATGAGACATGAGACATGAGACATGAGACATGAGACATGAGACATGAGACATGAGACATGAGACATGAGACATGAGACATGAGACATGAGACATGAGACAAGAGACAAGAGACAAGAGACAAGAGACATGAGACAAGAGACAAGAGACAAGAGACAAGAGACAAGAGACAAGAGACATGAGACATGAGACATGAGACATGAGACATGAGACATGAGACATGAGACATGAGACATGAGACATGAGACATGAGACATGAGACATGAGACAAGAGACAAGAGACAAGAGACAAGAGACAAGAGACAAGAGACAAGAGACAAGAGACATGAGACAAGAGACAAGAGACAAGAGACAAGAGACAAGAGACAAGAGACAAGAGACAAGAGACAAGAGACAAGAGACATGAGACAAGAGACAAGAGACAAGAGACAAGAGACATGAGACAAGAGACAAGAGACAAGAGACAAGAGACAAGAGACAAGAGACATGAGACATGAGACATGAGACATGAGACATGAGACATGAGACATGAGACATGAGACATGAGACATGAGACATGAGACATGAGACATGAGACATGAGACATGAGACATGAGACATGAGACATGAGACATGAGACATGAGACATGAGACATGAGACATGAGACATGAGACATGAGACATGAGACATGAGACATGAGACATGAGACAAGAGACATGAGACATGAGACATGAGACATGAGACATGAGACATGAGACATGAGACATGAGACATGAGACATGAGACATGAGACAAGAGACATGAGACATGAGACATGAGACATGAGACATGAGACATGAGACATGAGACATGAGACATGAGACATGAGACATGAGACATGAGACATGAGACATGAGACATGAGACATGAGACATGAGACATGAGACATGAGACATGAGACATGAGACATGAGACATGAGACATGAGACATGAGACATGAGACATGAGACATGAGACATGAGACATGAGACATGAGACATGAGACATGAGACATGAGACATGAGACATGAGACATGAGACATGAGACATGAGACATGAGACATGAGACATGAGACATGAGACATGGGACATGGGACATGGGACATGGGACATGGGACATGGGACATGGGACATGGGACATGAGACATGAGACATGAGACATGAGACATGAGACATGAGACATGAGACATGAGACATGAGACATGAGACATGAGACATGAGACATGAGACATGAGACATGAGACATGAGACATGAGACATGAGACATGAGACATGAGACATGAGACATGAGACATGAGACATGAGACATGAGACATGGGACATGGGACATGGGACATGGGACATGGGACATGGGACATGGGACATGGGACATGGGACATGGGACATGGGACATGGGACATGGGACATGGGACATGGGACATGGGACATGGGACATGGGACATGGGACATGGGACATGGGACATGTGACATGGGACATGGGACATGGGACATGGGACATGGGACATGGGACATGGGAGATGGGACATGGGACATGGGACATGGGACATGGGACATGGGACATGGGACATGGGACATGGGACATGGGACATGGGACATGGGACATGGGACATGGGACATGGGACATGGGACATGGGACATGGGGCATGGGACATGGGACATGGGACATGGGACATGGGACATGGGACATGGGACATGGGACATGGGACATGGGACATGGGACATGGGACATGGGACATGGGAGACATGGGGACATGGGGACATGGGACATGTGACATGGGACATGGGACATGGGACATGGGACATGGGACATGGGACATGGGACATGGGACATGGGACATGGGACATGGGACATGAGACATGAGACATGAGACATGAGACATGAGACATGAGACATGAGACATGAGACATGAGACATGAGACATGAGACATGAGACATGAGACATGAGACATGAGACATGAGACATGAGACATGAGACATGAGACATGAGACATGAGACATGAGACATGAGACATGAGACATGAGACATGAGACATGAGACATGAGACATGGGACATGGGACATGGGACATGGGACATGGGACATGAGACATGAGACATGAGACATGAGACATGGGACATGGGACATGGGACATGGGACATGGGACATGGGACATGGGACATGGGACATGGGACATGGGACATGGGACATGGGACATGGGACATGGGACATGGGACATGGGACATGGGACATGGGGCATGGGGCATGGGGCATGGGGCATGGGGCATGGGGCATGGGGCATGGGGCATGGGGCATGGGGCATGGGGCATGGGGCATGGGGCATGGGGCATGGGGCATGGGGCATGGGGCATGAGACATGAGACATGAGACAAGAGACAAGAGACAAGAGACAAGAGACAAGAGACAAGAGACAAGAGACAAGAGACAAGAGACAAGAGACAAGAGACAAGAGACAAGAGACAAGAGACAAGAGACAAGAGACAAGAGACAAGAGACAAGAGACAAGAGACAAGAGACAAGAGACAAGAGACAAGAGACAAGAGACAAGAGACAAGAGACAAGAGACAAGAGACAAGAGACAAGAGACAAGAGACAAGAGACAAGAGACAAGAGACAAGAGACAAGAGACAAGAGACAAGAGACAAGAGACAAGAGACAAGAGACAAGAGACAAGAGACAAGAGACAAGAGACAAGAGACAAGAGACATGAGACATGAGACATGAGACATGAGACATGAGACATGAGACATGAGACATGAGACATGAGACATGAGACATGAGACATGAGACATGAGACATGAGACATGAGACATGAGACATGAGACATGAGACATGAGACATGAGACATGAGACATGAGACATGAGACATGAGACATGAGACATGAGACATGAGACATGAGACATGAGACATGAGACATGAGACATGAGACATGAGACATGAGACATGAGACATGAGACATGAGACATGACATGAGACATGAGACATGAGACATGAGACATGAGACATGAGACATGAGACATGAGACATGAGACATGAGACATGAGACATGAGACATGAGACATGAGACATGAGACATGAGACATGAGACATGAGACATGAGACATGAGACATGAGACATGAGACATGAGACATGAGACATGAGACATGAGACATGAGACATGAGACATGAGACATGAGACATGAGACATGAGACATGAGACATGAGACATGAGACATGAGACATGAGACATGAGACATGAGACATGAGACATGAGACATGAGACATGAGACATGAGACATGAGACATGAGACATGAGACATGAGACATGAGACATGAGACATGAGACATGAGACATGAGACATGAGACATGAGACATGAGACATGAGACATGAGACATGAGACATGAGACATGAGACATGAGACATGAGACATGAGACATGAGACATGAGACATGAGACATGAGACATGAGACATGAGACATGAGACATGAGACATGAGACATGAGACATGAGACATGAGACATGAGACATGAGACATGAGACATGAGACATGAGACATGAGACAAGAGACAAGAGACAAGAGACAAGAGACAAGAGACAAGAGACAAGAGACAAGAGACATGAGACAAGAGACAAGAGACAAGAGACAAGAGACAAGAGACAAGAGACAAGAGAAAAGAGACAAGAGACAAGAGACATGAGACAAGAGACATGAGACATGAGACATGAGACATGAGACATGAGACATGAGACATGAGACATGAGACATGAGACATGAGACATGAGACATGAGACATGAGACATGAGACATGAGACATGAGACATGAGACATGAGACATGAGACATGAGACATGAGACATGAGACATGAGACATGAGACATGAGACATGAGACATGAGACATGAGACATGAGACATGGGACATGGGACAGAGACAGAGACAGAGACAGAGACAGAGACAGAGACAGAGACAGAGACAGAGACAGAGACAGAGACAGAGACAGAGACAGAGACAGAGACAGAGACAGAGACAGAGACATGAGACATGGGACATGGGACATGGGACATGGGACATGGGACATGGGACATGGGACATGGGACATGGGACATGGGACATGGGACATGGGACATGGGACATGGGACATGGGACATGGGACATGGGACATGGGACATGGGACATGGGACATGGGACATGGGACATGGGACATGGGACATGGGACATGGGACATGGGACATGGGACATGGGACATGGGACATGGGACATGGGACATGGGACATGGGACATGGGACATGGGACATGGGACATGGGACATGGGACATGGGACATGGGACATGGGACATGGGACATGGGACATGGGGCATGGGACATGGGGCATGGGGCATGGGGCATGGGGCATGGGGCATGGGGCATGGGGCATGGGGCATGGGGCATGGGGCATGGGACATGGGACATGGGGCATGGGGCATGGGGCATGGGGCATGGGGCATGGGGCATGGGGCATGGGGCATGGGGCATGGGGCATGGGGCATGGGGCATGGGGCATGGGGCATGGGGCATGGGGCATGGGGCATGGGGCATGGGGCATGGGGCATGGGGCATGGGGCATGGGGCATGGGGCATGGGGCATGGGGCATGGGGCATGGGGCATGGGGCATGGGACATGAGACATGAGACATGAGACAAGAGACAAGAGACAAGAGACAAGAGACATGAGACAAGAGACAAGAGACAAGAGACAAGAGACAAGAGACAAGAGACAAGAGACATGAGACAAGAGACAAGAGACAAGAGACAAGAGACAAGAGACAAGAGACAAGAGACAAGAGACAAGAGACAAGAGACATGAGACAAGAGACAAGAGACAAGAGACAAGAGACAAGAGACATGAGACAAGAGACAAGAGACAAGAGACAAGAGACAAGAGACAAGAGACAAGAGACAAGAGACAAGAGACAAGAGACAAGAGACAAGAGACATGAGACATGAGACATGAGACAAGAGACAAGAGACAAGAGACATGAGACATGAGACATGAGACATGAGACATGAGACATGAGACATGAGACATGAGACATGAGACATGAGACATGAGACATGAGACATGAGACATGAGACATGAGACATGAGACATGAGACATGAGACATGAGACATGAGACATGAGACATGAGACATGAGACATGAGACATGAGACATGAGACATGAGACATGAGACATGAGACATGAGACATGAGACATGAGACATGAGACATGAGACATGAGACATGAGACATGAGACATGAGACATGAGACATGAGACATGAGACATGAGACATGAGACATGAGACATGAGACATGAGACATGAGACATGAGACATGAGACATGAGACATGAGACATGAGACATGAGACATGAGACATGAGACATGAGACATGAGACATGAGACATGAGACATGAGACATGAGACATGAGACATGAGACATGAGACATGAGACATGAGACATGAGACATGAGACATGAGACATGAGACATGAGACATGAGACATGAGACATGAGACATGAGACATGAGACATGAGACATGAGACATGAGACATGAGACATGAGACATGAGACATGAGACATGAGACATGAGACATGAGACATGAGACATGAGACATGAGACATGAGACATGAGACAAGAGACAAGAGACAAGAGACAAGAGACAAGAGACAAGAGACAAGAGACAAGAGACAAGAGACAAGAGACAAGAGACAAGAGACAAGAGACAAGAGACAAGAGACAAGAGACAAGAGACAAGAGACATGAGACATGAGACATGAGACATGAGACATGAGACATGAGACATGAGACATGAGACATGAGACATGAGACATGAGACATGAGACATGAGACATGAGACATGAGACATGAGACATGAGACATGAGACATGAGACATGAGACATGAGACATGAGACATGAGACATGAGACATGAGACATGAGACATGAGACATGAGACATGAGACATGAGACATGAGACATGAGACAAGAGACAGAGACATGAGACAAGAGACAAGAGACAAGAGACAAGAGACATGAGACATGAGACATGAGACATGAGACAAGAGACAAGAGACAAGAGACAGAGACATGAGACAAGAGACAGAGACATGAGACATGAGACATGAGACAAGAGACATGAGACATGAGACATGAGACATGAGACATGAGACATGAGACATGAGACATGAGACATGAGACATGAGACATGAGACATGAGACATGAGACATGAGACATGAGACATGAGACATGAGACATGAGACATGAGACATGAGACATGAGACATGAGACATGAGACATGAGACATGAGACATGAGACATGAGACATGAGACATGAGACATGAGACATGAGACATGAGACATGAGACATGAGACATGAGACATGAGACATGAGACTTGAGACATGAGACATGAGACATGAGACATGAGACATGAGACATGAGACATGAGACATGAGACATGAGACATGAGACATGAGACATGAGACATGAGACATGAGACATGAGACATGAGACATGAGACAGAGACATGAGACATGAGACATGAGACATGAGACATGAGACATGAGACATGAGACATGAGACATGAGACATGAGACATGAGACATGAGACATGAGACATGAGACATGAGACATGAGACATGAGACATGAGACATGAGACATGAGACATGAGACATGAGACATGAGACATGAGACATGAGACATGAGACATGAGACATGAGACATGAGACATGTGACATGTGACATGAGACATGAGACATGAGACATGAGACATGAGACATGAGACATGAGACATGAGACATGAGACATGAGACATGAGACAGAGACAGAGACATGAGACATGAGACATGAGACATGAGACATGAGACATGAGACATGAGACATGAGACATGAGACATGAGACATGAGACATGAGACATGAGACATGAGACATGAGACATGAGACATGAGACATGAGACATGAGACATGAGACATGAGACATGAGACATGAGACATGAGACATGGGACATGAGACATGAGACATGAGACATGAGACATGAGACATGAGACATGAGACATGAGACATGAGACATGGGACATGAGACATGGGACATGAGACATGAGACATGAGACATGAGACATGAGACATGAGACATGAGACATGAGACATGAGACATGGGACATGGGACATGGGACATGGGACATGGGACATGGGACATGGGACATGAGACATGAGACATGAGACATGAGACATGAGACAGGACATGGGACATGAGACATGGGGACATGGGGACATGGGACATGATGGGACATGGGACATGAGACATGAGACATGGGGACATGAGACATGAGACATGGGGACATGAGACATGAGACATGGAGACATGAGACATGAGACATGAGACATGAGACATGAGACATGATGACATGGGGACATGAGACATGGGGACATGAGACATGAGACATGAGACATGAGATGCATGAGACATGAGACATGGGGACATGATGGGACATGAGACATGAGACATGAGACATGGGACATGAGACATGGGACATGGGACATGGGACATGGAGACATGAGACATGAGACATGGGACATGAGACATGAGACATGAGACATGAGACATGAGACATGGGGACATGGGGACATGGAGACATGGGGCATGGGGACATGAGACATGGGGAGACATGGGGCATGGGGACATGGGGCATGGAGACATGGGGACATGGGGCATGGGGACATGAGACATGAGACATGGAGACATGAGACATGAGACATGAGACATGAGACAAGAGACATGAGACATGAGACATGAGACATGAGACATGAGACATGAGACATGAGACATGAGACATGAGACATGAGACATGAGACATGAGACATGAGACATGAGACAAGAGACAAGAGACATGAGACATGAGACATGAGACATGAGACATGAGACAAGAGACAAGAGACATGAGACATGAGACATGAGACATGAGACATGAGACATGAGACATGAGACATGAGACATGAGACATGAGACATGAGACATGAGACATGAGACATGAGACATGAGACATGAGACATGAGACATGAGACAAGAGACAAGAGACATGAGACATGAGACATGAGACATGAGACATGAGACATGAGACATGAGACATGAGACATGAGACATGAGACATGAGACATGAGACATGAGACATGAGACATGAGACATGAGACATGAGACATGAGACATGAGACATGAGACATGAGACATGAGACATGAGACATGAGACATGAGACATGAGACATGAGACATGAGACATGAGACATGAGACATGAGACATGAGACATGAGACATGAGACATGAGACATGAGACATGAGACATGAGACATGAGACATGAGACATGAGACATGAGACATGAGACATGAGACATGAGACATGAGACATGAGACATGAGACATGAGACATGAGACATGAGACATGAGACATGAGACATGAGACATGAGACATGAGACATGAGACATGAGACATGAGACATGAGACATGAGACATGAGACATGAGACATGAGACATGAGACATGAGACATGAGACATGAGACATGAGACATGAGACATGAGACATGAGACATGAGACATGAGACATGAGACATGAGACATGAGACATGAGACATGAGACATGAGACATGAGACATGAGACATGAGACATGAGACATGAGACATGAGACATGAGACATGAGACATGAGACATGAGACATGAGACATGAGACATGAGACATGAGACATGAGACATGAGACATGAGACATGTGACATGAGACATGAGACATGAGACATGTGACATGAGACATGAGACATGAGACATGAGACATGAGACATGAGACATGAGACATGAGACATGAGACATGAGACATGAGACATGAGACATGAGACATGAGACATGAGACATGAGACATGAGACATGAGACATGAGACATGAGACATGAGACATGAGACATGAGACATGAGACATGAGACATGAGACATGAGACATGAGACATGAGACATGAGACATGAGACATGAGACATGAGACATGAGACATGAGACATGAGACATGAGACATGAGACATGAGACATGAGACATGAGACATGAGACATGAGACATGAGACATGAGACATGAGACATGAGACATGAGACATGAGACATGAGACATGAGACATGAGACATGAGACATGAGACATGAGACATGAGACATGAGACATGAGACATGAGACATGAGACATGAGACATGAGACATGAGACATGAGACATGAGACATGAGACATGAGACATGAGACATGAGACATGAGACATGAGACATGAGACATGAGACATGAGACATGAGACATGAGACATGAGACATGAGACATGAGACATGAGACATGAGACATGAGACATGAGACATGAGACATGAGACATGAGACATGAGACATGAGACATGAGACATGAGACATGAGACATGAGACATGAGACATGAGACATGAGACATGAGACATGAGACATGAGACATGAGACATGAGACATGAGACATGAGACATGAGACATGAGACATGAGACATGAGACATGAGACATGAGACATGAGACATGAGACATGAGACATGAGACATGAGACATGAGACATGAGACATGAGACATGAGACATGAGACATGAGACATGAGACATGAGACATGAGACATGAGACATGAGACATGAGACATGAGACATGAGACATGAGACATGAGACATGAGACATGAGACATGAGACATGAGACATGAGACATGAGACATGAGACATGAGACATGAGACATGAGACATGAGACATGAGACATGAGACATGAGACATGAGACATGAGACATGAGACATGAGACATGAGACATGAGACAAGAGACATGAGACATGAGACATGAGACATGAGACATGAGACATGAGACATGAGACATGAGACATGAGACATGAGACATGAGACATGAGACATGAGACATGAGACAAGAGACATGAGACATGAGACATGAGACATGAGACAAGAGACAAGAGACAAGAGACAAGAGACAAGAGACAAGAGACAAGAGACAAGAGACAAGAGACAAGAGACAAGAGACAAGAGACAAGAGACAAGAGACAAGAGACAAGAGACAAGAGACAAGAGACAAGAGACAAGAGACAAGAGACAAGAGACAAGAGACAAGAGACAAGAGACAAGAGACAAGAGACAAGAGACAAGAGACAAGAGACAAGAGACAAGAGACATGAGACATGAGACATGAGACATGAGACATGAGACATGAGACATGAGACATGAGACATGAGACATGAGACATGAGACATGAGACATGAGACATGAGACATGAGACAAGAGACAAGAGACAAGAGACAAGAGACAAGAGACAAGAGACATGAGACATGAGACATGAGACAAGAGACAAGAGACAAGAGACAAGAGACAAGAGACAAGAGACAAGAGACAAGAGACAAGAGACAAGAGACAAGAGACAAGAGACAAGAGACAAGAGACAAGAGACAAGAGACAAGAGACAAGAGACAAGAGACAAGAGACAAGAGACAAGAGACATGAGACATGAGACATGAGACATGAGACAAGAGACAAGAGACAAGAGACAAGAGACATGAGACATGAGACATGAGACATGAGACAAGAGACATGAGACAAGAGACAAGAGACATGAGACATGAGACAAGAGACAAGAGACAGAGACAGAGACATGAGACATGAGACATGAGACATGAGACAAGAGACATGAGACAAGAGACAAGAGACAAGAGACAAGAGACAAGAGACAAGAGACAAGAGACAAGAGACAAGAGACAAGAGACAAGAGACAAGAGACAAGAGACAAGAGACAAGAGACAAGAGACATGAGACATGAGACATGAGACATGAGACATGAGACATGAGACATGAGACATGAGACATGAGACATGAGACATGAGACATGAGACATGAGACATGAGACATGAGACATGAGACATGAGACATGAGACATGAGACATGAGACATGAGACATGAGACATGAGACATGAGACATGAGACATGAGACAGAGACATGAGACATGAGACATGAGACATGAGACATGAGACATGAGACATGAGACATGAGACATGAGACATGAGACAAGAGACATGAGACATGAGACATGAGACATGAGACATGAGACATGAGACATGAGACATGAGACATGAGACATGAGACATGAGACATGAGACATGAGACATGAGACATGAGACATGAGACATGAGACATGAGACATGAGACATGAGACATGAGACATGAGACATGAGACATGAGACATGAGACATGAGACAAGAGACATGAGACATGAGACAAGAGACAAGAGACATGAGACATGAGACATGAGACATGAGACATGAGACATGAGACATGAGACATGAGACATGAGACATGAGACATGAGACATGAGACATGAGACATGAGACATGAGACATGAGACATGAGACATGAGACATGAGACATGAGACATGAGACATGAGACATGAGACATGAGACATGAGACATGAGACATGAGACATGAGACATGAGACATGAGACATGAGACATGAGACATGAGACATGAGACATGAGACATGAGACATGAGACATGAGACATGAGACATGAGACATGAGACATGAGACATGAGAGACATGAGACATGAGACATGAGACATGAGACATGAGACATGAGACATGAGACATGAGACATGAGACATGAGACATGAGACATGAGACATGAGACATGAGACATGAGACATGAGACATGAGACATGAGACATGAGACATGAGACATGAGACATGAGACATGAGACATGAGACATGAGACATGAGACATGAGACATGAGACATGAGACATGAGACATGAGACATGAGACATGAGACATGAGACATGAGACATGAGACATGAGACATGAGACATGAGACATGAGACATGAGACATGAGACATGAGACATGAGACATGAGACATGAGACATGAGACATGAGACATGAGACATGAGACATGAGACATGAGACATGAGACATGAGACATGAGACATGAGACATGAGACATGAGACATGAGACATGAGACATGAGACATGAGACATGAGACATGAGACATGAGACATGAGACATGAGACATGAGACATGAGACATGAGACATGAGACATGAGACATGAGACATGAGACATGAGACATGAGACATGAGACATGAGACATGAGACATGAGACATGAGACATGAGACATGAGACATGGCACAGGGGACATGAGACATGAGACATGCGACATGAGACATGAGACATGAGACATGAGACATGAGACATGAGACATGAGACATGAGACATGAGACATGAGACATGAGACATGAGACATGAGACATGAGACATGAGACATGAGACATGAGACATGAGACATGAGACATGAGACATGAGACATGAGACATGAGACATGAGACATGAGACATGAGACATGAGACATAAGACATGAGACATGAGACATGAGACATGAGACATGAGACATGAGACATGAGACATGAGACATGAGACATGAGACATGAGACATGAGACATGAGACATGAGACATGAGACATGAGACATGAGACATGAGACATGAGACATGAGACATGAGACATGAGACATGAGACATGAGACATGAGACATGAGACATGAGACATGAGACATGAGACATGAGACATGAGACATGAGACATGAGACATGAGACATGAGACATGAGACATGAGACATGAGACATGAGACAAGAGACAAGAGACAAGAGACAAGAGACAAGAGACAAGAGACAAGAGACAAGAGACAAGAGACAAGAGACAAGAGACAAGAGACAAGAGACAAGAGACAAGAGACAAGAGACAAGAGACAAGAGACAAGAGACAAGAGACAAGAGACAAGAGACAAGAGACAAGAGACAAGAGACAAGAGACAAGAGACAAGAGACAAGAGACATGAGACATGAGACATGAGACATGAGACATGAGACATGAGACATGAGACATGAGACATGAGACATGAGACAAGAGACAAGAGACAAGAGACAAGAGACAAGAGACAAGAGACATGAGACATGAGACATGAGACATGAGACATGAGACATGAGACATGAGACATGAGACATGAGACATGAGACATGAGACATGAGACATGAGACATGAGACATGAGACATGAGACATGAGACATGAGACATGAGACATGAGACAAGAGACAAGAGACAAGAGACAAGAGACAAGAGACAAGAGACAAGAGACAAGAGACAAGAGACAAGAGACAAGAGACAAGAGACAAGAGACAAGAGACATGAGACAAGAGACAAGAGACATGAGACATGAGACATGAGACATGAGACATGAGACAAGAGACAAGAGACAAGAGACAAGAGACAAGAGACAAGAGACATGAGACAAGAGACAAGAGACAAGAGACAAGAGACAAGAGACAAGAGACAAGAGACAAGAGACATGAGACATGAGACATGAGACAAGAGACATGAGACATGAGACATGAGACAGAGACAGAGACAGAGACAGAGACAGAGACAGAGACAGAGACAGAGACAAGAGACAAGAGACAAGAGACAGAGACAGAGACAGAGACAGAGACAGAGACATGAGACATGAGACATGAGACATGAGACATGAGACATGAGACATGAGACATGAGACATGAGACATGAGACATGAGACATGAGACATGAGACATGAGACATGAGACATGTGACATGAGACATGAGACATGAGACATGAGACATGAGACATGAGACATGAGACATGAGACATGAGACATGAGACATGAGACATGAGACATGAGACATGAGACATGAGACATGAGACATGAGACATGAGACATGAGACATGAGACATGAGACATGAGACATGAGACATGAGACATGAGACATGAGACATGGGACATGAGACATGGGACATGAGACATGGGACATGAGACATGAGACATGAGACATGAGACATGAGACATGAGACATGAGACATGAGACATGGGACATGGGACATGGGACATGTGACATGTGACATGTGACATGTGACATGTGACATGGGACATGGGACATGGGACATGGGACATGGGACATGGGACATGGGACATGGGACATGGGACATGGGACATGGGACATGTGACATGTGACATGTGACATGTGACATGTGACATGTGACATGTGACATGTGACATGTGACATGTGACATGTGACATGGGACATGGGACATGGGACATGGGACATGGGACATGGGACATGGGACATGGGACATGGGACATGGGACATGGGACATGGGACATGGGACATGGGACATGGGACATGGGACATGGGACATGGGGCATGGGGCATGGGGCATGGGGCATGGGGCATGGGGCA
>JAGISJ010000067.1:37919-54100 GCA_023375725.1 Nephotettix cincticeps
ACAGAGACATGAGACATGAGACAGAGACATGAGACATGAGACAGAGACAGAGACAGAGACAGAGACAGAGACATGAGACATGAGACATGAGACATGAGACATGAGACATGAGACATGAGACATGAGACATGAGACATGAGACATGAGACATGAGACATGAGACATGAGACATGAGACATGAGACATGAGACATGAGACATGAGACATGAGACATGAGACATGAGACATGAGACATGAGACATGAGACATGAGACATGAGACATGAGACATGAGACATGAGACATGAGACATGAGACATGAGACATGAGACATGAGACATGAGACATGAGACATGAGACATGAGACATGAGACATGAGACATGAGACATGAGACATGAGACATGAGACATGAGACATGAGACATGAGACATGAGACATGAGACATGAGACATGAGACATGAGACATGTGACATGAGACATGAGACATGAGACATGAGACATGAGACATGAGACATGAGACATGAGACATGAGACATGAGACATGAGACATGAGACATGAGACATGAGACATGTGACATGAGACATGAGACATGAGACATGAGACATGAGACATGAGACATGAGACATGAGACATGAGACATGAGACATGAGACATGGGACATGAGACATGAGACATGAGACATGAGACATGAGACATGAGACATGAGACATGAGACATGAGACATGAGACATGAGACATGAGACATGAGACATGAGACATGAGACATGAGACATGAGACATGAGACATGAGACATGAGACATGAGACATGAGACATGAGACATGAGCCATGAGACATGAGACATGAGACATGAGACATGAGACATGAGACATGAGACATGAGACATGAGACATGAGACATGAGACATGAGACATGAGACATGAGACATGAGACATGGGACATGAGACATGAGACATGGGACATGAGACATGAGACATGAGACATGAGACATGAGACATGAGACATGAGACATGAGACATGAGACATGAGACATGAGACATGAGACATGAGACATGAGACATGAGACATGAGACATGAGACATGAGACATGAGACATGAGACATGAGACATGAGACATGAGACATGAGACATGGGGCATGGGGCATGGGGCATGGGACATGAGACATGAGACATGAGACATGAGACATGAGACATGAGACATGAGGCATGAGACATGAGACATGAGACATGAGACATGAGACATGAGACATGAGACATGAGACATGAGACATGAGACATGAGACATGAGACATGAGACATGAGACATGAGACATGAGACATGAGACATGAGACATGAGACATGAGACATGAGACATGAGACATGAGACATGAGACATGAGACATGAGACAGACAAGAGACAAGAGACAAGAGACAAGAGACAAGAGACAAGAGACAAGAGACAAGAGACAAGAGACAAGAGACAAGAGACAAGAGACAAGAGACAAGAGACAAGAGACAAGAGACAAGAGACAAGAGACAAGAGACAAGAGACAAGAGACAAGAGACAAGAGACAAGAGACAAGAGACAGAGACAAGAGACAAGAGACAAGAGACAAGAGACAAGAGACAAGAGACAAGAGACAAGAGACAAGAGACAAGAGACAAGAGACAAGAGACAAGAGACAAGAGACAAGAGACAAGAGACAAGAGACAAGAGACAAGAGACAAGAGACAAGAGACAAGAGACAGAGACAAGAGACAAGAGACAAGAGACAAGAGACAAGAGACAAGAGACATGAGACATGAGACATGAGACATGAGACATGAGACATGAGACATGAGACATGAGACATGAGACATGAGACATGAGACATGAGACATGAGACATGAGACATGAGACATGAGACATGAGACATGAGACATGAGACATGAGACATGAGACATGAGACATGAGACATGAGACATGAGACATGAGACATGAGACATGAGACATGAGACATGAGACATGAGACATGAGACATGAGACATGAGACATGAGACATGAGACATGAGACATGAGACATGAGACATGAGACATGAGACATGAGACATGAGACATGAGACATGAGACATGAGACATGAGACATGAGACATGAGACATGAGACATGAGACATGAGACATGAGACATGAGACATGAGACATGAGACATGAGACATGAGACATGAGACATGAGACATGAGACATGAGACATGAGACATGAGACATGAGACATGAGACATGAGACATGAGACATGAGACATGAGACATGAGACATGACATGAGACATGAGACATGAGACATGAGACATGAGACATGAGACATGAGACATGAGACATGAGACATGAGACATGAGACATGAGACATGAGACATGAGACATGAGACATGAGACATGAGACATGAGACATGAGACATGAGACATGAGACATGAGACATGAGACATGAGACATGAGACATGAGACATGAGACATGAGACATGAGACATGAGACATGAGACATGAGACATGAGACATGAGACATGAGACATGAGACATGAGACATGAGACATGAGACAAGAGACAAGAGACAAGAGACATGAGACAAGAGACAAGAGACAAGAGACAAGAGACAAGAGACATGAGACATGAGACATGAGACATGAGACAAGAGACAAGAGACATGAGACAAGAGACATGAGACAAGAGACAAGAGACAAGAGACATGAGACAAGAGACATGAGACAAGAGACAAGAGACATGAGACATGAGACATGAGACATGAGACATGAGACATGAGACATGAGACATGAGACATGAGACATGAGACATGAGACATGAGACATGAGACATGAGACATGAGACATGAGACATGAGACATGAGACATGAGACATGAGACATGAGACATGAGACATGAGACATGAGACATGAGACATGAGACATGAGACATGAGACATGAGACATGAGACATGAGACATGAGACATGAGACATAAGACATGAGACATGAGACATGAGACATGAGACATGAGACATGAGACATGAGACATGAGACATGAGACATGAGACATGAGACATGAGACATGAGACATGAGACATGAGACATGAGACATGAGACATGAGACATGAGACATGAGACATGAGACATGAGACATGAGACATGAGACATGAGACATGAGACATGAGACATGGGACATGAGACATGAGACATGAGACATGAGACATGAGACATGAGACATGGGACATGAGACATGGGACATGGGACATGGGACATGAGACATGGGACATGAGACATGGGACATGAGACATGAGACATGAGACATGAGACATGAGACATGAGACATGAGACATGAGACATGGGGCATGGGGCATGGGGCATGGGGCATGGGGCATGGGCATGAAGCATGGGGCATGGGGCATGAGACATGGGCATGAGACATGGACATGAGACATGGGCATGGGCATGGGACATGAGACATGGACATGGGGCATGGGGCAAGAGGGCATGGGCAACATGAGACATGAGACATGAGGCATGGGGCATGGGGCATGGGGCATGGGGCATGGGGCATGGGGCATGGGGCATGGGGCATGGGGCATGGGGCATGGGGCATGGGGCATGGGGCATGGGGCATGGGTCATGGGGCATGGGGCATGGGGCATGGGGCATGGGGCATGGGGCATGGGGCATGGGGCATGGGGCATGAGGCATGAGGCATGAGGCATGAGGCATGAGGCATGAGACATGAGACATGAGACATGAGACATGAGACATGAGACATGAGACATGAGACATGAGACATGAGACATGAGACATGAGACATGAGACATGAGACATGAGACATGAGACATGAGACATGAGACATGAGACATGAGACATGAGACATGAGACATGAGACATGAGACATGAGACATGAGACATGAGACATGAGACAAGAGACAAGAGACATGAGACATGAGACATGAGACATGAGACATGAGACAAGAGACAAGAGACAAGAGACAAGAGACATGAGACATGAGACATGAGACAAGAGACAAGAGACAAGAGACAAGAGACAAGAGACAAGAGACAAGAGACAAGAGACAAGAGACAAGAGACAAGAGACAAGAGACAAGAGACAAGAGACAAGAGACAAGAGACAAGAGACAAGAGACAAGAGACAAGAGACAAGAGACATGAGACATGAGACATGAGACATGAGACATGAGACATGAGACATGAGACATGAGACATGAGACATGAGACATGAGACATGAGACATGAGACATGAGACATGAGACATGAGACATGAGACATGAGACATGAGACATGAGACATGAGACATGAGACATGAGACATGAGACATGAGACATGAGACATGAGACATGAGACATGAGACATGAGACATGAGACATGAGACATGAGACATGAGACATGAGACATGAGACATGAGACATGAGACATGAGACATGAGACATGAGACATGAGACATGAGACATGAGACATGAGACATGAGACATGAGACATGAGACATGAGACATGAGACATGAGACATGAGACATGAGACATGAGACATGAGACATGAGACATGAGACATGAGACATGAGACATGAGACATGAGACATGAGACATGAGACATGAGACATGAGACATGAGACATGAGACATGAGACATGAGACATGAGACATGAGACATGAGACATGAGACATGAGACATGAGACATGAGACATGAGACATGAGACATGAGACATGAGACATGAGACATGAGACATGAGACATGAGACATGAGACATGAGACATGAGACATGAGACATGAGACATGAGACATGAGACATGAGACATGAGACATGAGACATGAGACATGAGACATGAGACATGAGACATGAGACATGAGACATGAGACATGAGACAATGAGACATGAGACAAGAGACATGAGACACATGAGACATGAGACAAGAGACATGAGACATGAGACATGAGACATGAGACATGAGACATGAGACATGAGACATGAGACATGAGACATGAGACATGAACATGAGACATGAGACATGAGACATGAGACATGAGACATGAGACATGAGACATGAGACATGAGACATGAGACATGAGACATGAGACATGAGACATGAGACATGAGACATGAGACATGAGACATGAGACATGAGACATGAGACATGAGACATGAGACATGAGACATGAGACATGAGACATGAGACATGAGACATGAGACATGAGACATGAGACATGAGACATGAGACATGAGACATGAGACATGAGACATGAGACATGAGACATGAGACATGAGACATGAGACAAGAGACAAGAGACAAGAGACAGAGACAAGAGACAAGAGACAAGAGACAAGAGACAAGAGACAAGAGACAAGAGACAAGAGACAAGAGACAAGAGACAAGAGACAAGAGACAAGAGACAAGAGACAAGAGACAAGAGACAAGAGACAAGAGACAAGAGACAAGAGACATGAGACAAGAGACAAGAGACAAGAGACAAGAGACAAGAGACAAGAGACAAGAGACAAGAGACAAGAGACAAGAGACAAGAGACATGAGACATGAGACATGAGACATGAGACATGAGACATGAGACATGAGACATGAGACATGAGACATGAGACATGAGACATGAGACATGAGACATGAGACATGAGACATGAGACATGAGACATGAGACATGAGACATGAGACATGAGACATGAGACATGAGACATGAGACATGAGACATGAGACAAGAGACATGAGACATGAGACAAGAGACAAGAGACAAGAGACAAGAGACAAGAGACAAGAGACATGAGACATGAGACATGAGACATGAGACATGAGACATGAGACATGAGACATGAGACATGAGACATGAGACATGAGACATGAGACATGAGACATGAGACAAGAGACATGAGACATGAGACATGAGACATGAGACAAGAGACATGAGACATGAGACATGAGACATGAGACATGAGACATGAGACATGAGACATGAGACATGAGACATGAGACATGAGACAGAGACATGAGACATGAGACATGAGACATGAGACAGAGACATGAGACATGAGACATGAGACATGAGACATGAGACATGAGACATGAGACATGAGACATGAGACATGAGACATGAGACATGAGACATGAGACATGAGACATGAGACATGAGACATGAGACATGAGACATGAGACATGAGACATGAGACATGAGACATGAGACATGAGACATGAGACATGAGACATGAGACATGAGACATGAGACATGAGACATGAGACATGAGACATGAGACATGAGACATGAGACATGAGACATGAGACATGAGACATGAGACATGAGACATGAGACATGAGACATGAGACATGAGACATGAGACATGAGACATGAGACATGAGACATGACATGAGACATGAGACATGAGACATGAGACATGAGACATGAGACATGAGACATGAGACATGAGACATGAGACATGAGACATGAGACATGAGACATGAGACATGAGACATGAGACATGAGACATGAGACATGAGACATGAGACATGAGACATGTGACATGAGACATGAGACATGAGACATGAGACATGAGACATGAGACATGAGACATGAGACATGAGACATGAGACATGAGACATGAGACATGAGACATGAGACATGTGACATGAGACATGAGACATGAGACATGAGACATGAGACATGAGACATGAGACATGAGACATGAGACATGAGACATGAGACATGAGACATGAGACATGAGACATGAGACATGAGACATGAGACATGAGACATGAGACATGAGACATGAGACATGAGACATGAGACATGGGACATGAGACAAGACATGAGACATGAGACATGAGACATGAGACATGAGACATGAGACATGAGACATGAGACATGAGACATGAGACATGAGACATGAGACATGAGACATGGGACATGAGACATGAGACATGAGACATGAGACATGAGACATGAGACATGAGACATGAGACATGAGACATGGGACAAGAGACATGAGACATGAGACATGAGACATGAGACATGAGACATGAGACATGAGACATGAGACATGAGACATGAGACATGAGACATGAGACATGAGACATGAGACATGAGACATGAGACAAGAGACATGAGACATGAGACATGAGACATGAGACATGAGACATGAGACATGAGACATGAGACATGAGACATGAGACATGAGACACGAGACATGAGACATGAGACATGAGACATGAGACATGAGACATGAGACATGAGACATGAGACATGAGACATGAGACATGAGACATGAGACATGAGACATGAGACATGAGACATGAGACATGAGACATGAGACATGAGACATGAGACATGAGTCATGAGACATGAGACATGAGACATGAGACATGAGACATGAGACATGAGACATGAGACATGAGACATGAGACATGAGACATGAGACATGAGACATGAGACAAGAGACAAGAGACAAGAGACAAGAGACAAGAGACAAGAGACAAGAGACAAGAGACAAGAGACAAGAGACAAGAGACAAGAGACAAGAGACAAGAGACAAGAGACAAGAGACATGAGACAAGAGACAAGAGACAAGAGACAAGAGACAAGAGACAAGAGACAAGAGACAAGAGACAAGAGACAAGAGACAAGAGACAAGAGACAAGAGACAAGAGACAAGAGACAAGAGACAAGAGACAAGAGACAAGAGACATGAGACATGAGACATGAGACATGAGACATGAGACATGAGACATGAGACATGAGACATGAGACATGAGACATGAGACAAGAGACAAGAGACAAGAGACATGAGACATGAGACATGAGACATGAGACATGAGACATGAGACATGAGACATGAGACATGAGACATGAGACATGAGACATGAGACATGAGACATGAGACATGAGACATGAGACATGAGACATGAGACATGAGACATGAGACATGAGACATGAGACATGAGACATGAGACATGAGACATGAGACATGAGACATGAGACATGAGACATGAGACATGAGACATGAGACATGAGACATGAGACATGAGACATGAGACATGAGACATGAGACATGAGACATGAGACATGAGACATGAGACATGAGACATGAGACATGAGACATGAGACATGAGACATGAGACATGAGACATGAGACATGAGACATGAGACATGAGACATGAGACATGAGACATGAGACATGAGACATGAGACATGAGACATGAGACATGAGACATGAGACATGAGACATGAGACATGAGACATGAGACATGAGACATGAGACATGAGACATGAGACATGAGACATGAGACATGTGACATGAGACATGAGACATGAGACATGAGACATGAGACATGAGACATGAGACATGAGACATGAGACATGAGACATGAGACATGAGACATGAGACATGAGACATGAGACATGAGACATGAGACATGAGACATGAGACATGAGACATGAGACATGAGACATGAGACAAGAGACAAGAGACAAGAGACAAGAGACAAGAGACAAGAGACATGAGACAAGAGACAAGAGACAAGAGACAAGAGACAAGAGACAAGAGACAAGAGACAAGAGACAAGAGACAAGAGACAAGAGACAAGAGACAAGAGACAAGAGACATGAGACATGAGACATGAGACATGAGACATGAGACATGAGACATGAGACATGAGACATGAGACATGAGACATGAGACATGAGACATGAGACATGAGACATGAGACATGAGACATGAGACATGAGACATGAGACATGAGACATGAGACATGAGACATGAGACATGAGACATGAGACATGAGACATGAGACATGAGACATGAGACATGAGACATGAGACATGAGACATGAGACATGAGACATGAGACATGAGACATGAGACATGAGACATGAGACATGAGACATGAGACATGAGACATGAGACATGAGACATGAGACATGAGACATGAGACATGAGACATGAGACATGAGACATGAGACATGAGACATGAGACATGAGACATGAGACATGAGACATGAGACATGAGACATGAGACATGAGACATGAGACATGAGACATGAGACATGAGACATGAGACATGAGACATGAGACATGAGACATGAGACATGAGACATGAGACATGGGACATGAGACATGAGACATGAGACATGAGACATGAGACATGGGACATGAGACATGAGACATGAGACATGGGACATGGGACATGAGACATGAGACATGAGACATGAGACATGAGACATGAGACATGAGACATGAGACATGAGACATGAGACATGGGACATGGGACATGGGACATGGGACATGGGACATGGGACATGGGACATGGGACATGGGACATGGGACATGGGGCATGAGACATGAGACATGAGACATGAGACATGAGACATGAGACATGAGACATGAGACATGAGACATGAGACATGAGACATGAGACATGAGACATGAGACATGAGACATGAGACATGAGACATGAGACATGAGACATGAGACATGAGACATGAGACATGAGACATGAGACATGACATGAGACATGAGACATGAGACATGAGACATGAGACATGAGACATGAGACATGAGACATGAGACATGAGACATGAGACATGAGACATGAGACATGAGACATGAGACATGAGACATGAGACATGAGACATGAGACATGAGACATGAGACATGAGACATGAGACATGAGACATGAGACATGAGACATGAGACATGAGACATGAGACATGAGACATGAGACATGAGACATGAGACATGAGACATGAGACATGAGACATGAGACATGAGACATGAGACATGAGACATGAGACATGAGACATGAGACATGAGACATGAGACATGAGACATGAGACATGAGACATGAGACATGAGACAAGAGACATGAGACATGAGACATGAGACATGAGACATGAGACATGAGACATGAGACATGAGACATGAGACATGAGACATGAGACATGAGACATGAGACATGAGACATGAGACATGAGACATGAGACATGAGACATGAGACATGAGACATGAGACATGAGACATGAGACATGTGACATGAGACATGAGACATGAGACATGAGACATGAGACATGAGACAAGAGACAAGAGACAAGAGACAAGAGACAAGAGACAAGAGACATGAGACATGAGACATGAGACAAGAGACAAGAGACAAGAGACAAGAGACAAGAGACATGAGACATGAGACATGAGACATGAGACATGAGACATGAGACATGAGACATGAGACATGAGACATGAGACATGAGACATGAGACATGAGACATGAGACATGAGACATGAGACATGAGACATGAGACATGAGACATGAGACATGAGACATGAGACATGAGACATGAGACATGAGACATGAGACATGAGACATGAGACATGAGACATGAGACATGAGACATGAGACATGAGACATGAGACATGAGACATGAGACATGAGACATGAGACATGAGACATGAGACATGAGACATGAGACATGAGACATGAGACATGAGACATGAGACATGAGACATGAGACATGAGACATGAGACATGAGACATGAGACATGAGACATGAGACATGAGACATGAGACATGAGACATGAGACATGAGACATGAGACATGAGACATGAGACATGAGACATGAGACATGAGACATGAGACATGAGACATGAGACATGAGACATGAGACATGAGACATGAGACATGAGACATGAGACATGAGACATGAGACATGAGACATGAGACATGAGACATGAGACATGAGACATGAGACATGAGACATGAGACATGAGACATGAGACATGAGACATGAGACATGAGACATGAGACATGAGACATGAGACATGAGACATGAGACATGAGACATGAGACATGAGACATGAGACATGAGACATGAGACATGAGACATGAGACATGAGACATGAGACATGAGACATGAGACATGAGACATGAGACATGAGACATGAGACATGAGACATGAGACATGAGACATAGACATGAGACATGAGACATGAGACATGAGACATGAGACATGAGACATGAGACATGAGACATGAGACATGAGACATGAGACATGAGACATGAGACATGAGACATGAGACATGAGACATGAGACATGAGACATGAGACATGAGACATGAGACATGAGACATGAGACATGAGACATGAGACATGAGACATGAGACATGAGACATGAGACATGAGACATGAGACATGAGACATGAGACATGAGACATGAGACATGAGACATGAGACATGAGACATGAGACATGAGACATGAGACATGAGACAAGAGACATGAGACATGAGACATGAGACATGAGACATGAGACATGAGACATGAGACATGAGACATGAGACATGAGACATGAGACATGAGACATGAGACATGAGACATGAGACAAGAGACATGAGACATGAGACATGAGACATGAGACATGAGACATGAGACATGAGACATGAGACATGAGACATGAGACATGAGACATGAGACATGAGACATGAGACATGAGACATGAGACAGAGACATGAGACATGAGACATGAGACATGAGACATGAGACATGAGACATGAGACATGAGACATGAGACATGAGACATGAGACATGAGACATGAGACATGAGACATGAGACATGAGACATGGGACATGGGACATGGGACATGGGACATGGGACATGGGACATGGGACATGGGACATGGGACATGGGACATGGGACATGGGACATGGGACATGGGACATGGGACATGGGACATGGGACATGGGACATGGGACATGGGACATGGGACATGGGCCATGGGACATGGGACATGGGACATGGGACATGGGACATGGGACATGGGACATGGGACATGGGACATGGGACATGGGACATGGGACATGGGACATGGGACATGGGACATGGGCATGGGGCATGGGGCATGGGGCATGGGGCATGGGGCATGGGGCATGGGGCATGGGGCATGGGGCATGGGGCATGGGGCATGGGGCATGGGGCATGGGGCATGGGGCATGGGGCATAGGGCATGGGGCATGGGGCATGGGGCATGGGGCATGGGGCATGGGGCATGGGGCATGGGACATGGGACATGAGACATGAGACATGAGACATGAGACATGAGACATGAGACATGAGACATGAGACATGAGACATGAGACATGAGACATGAGACATGAGACATGAGACATGAGACATGAGACATGAGACATGAGACATGAGACATGAGACATGAGACATGAGACATGAGACATGAGACATGAGACATGAGACATGAGACATGAGACATGAGACATGAGACATGAGACATGAGACATGAGACATGAGACATGAGACATGAGACATGAGACAAGAGACAATGAGACATGAGACATGAGACATGAGACATGAGACATGAGACATGAGACATGAGACATGAGACATGAGACATGAGACATGAGACATGAGACATGAGACATGAGACATGAGACATGAGACATGAGACATGAGACATGAGACATGAGACAAGAGACAAGAGACAAGAGACAAGAGACATGAGACATGAGACATGAGACATGAGACATGAGACATGAGACATGAGACATGAGACATGAGACATGAGACATGAGACATGAGACATGAGACATGAGACATGAGACATGAGACATGAGACATGAGACATGAGACATGAGACATGGACATGAGACATGAGACATGAGACATGAGACATGAGACATGAGACATGAGACATGAGACATGAGACATGAGACATGAGACATGAGACATGAGACATGAGACATGAGACATGAGACATGAGACATGAGACATGAGACATGAGACATGAGACATGAGACATGAGACATGAGACATGAGACATGAGACATGAGACATGAGACATGAGACATGAGACATGAGACATGAGACATGAGACATGAGACATGAGACATGAGACATGAGACATGAGACATGAGACATGAGACATGAGACATGAGACATGAGACATGAGACATGAGACATGAGACATGAGACATGAGACATGAGACATGAGACATGAGACATGAGACATGAGACATGAGACATGAGACATGAGACATGAGACATGAGACATGAGACATGAGACATGAGACATGAGACATGAGACATGAGACATGAGACATGAGACATGAGACATGAGACATGAGACATGAGACATGAGACATGAGACATGAGACATGAGACATGAGACATGAGACATGAGACATGAGACATGAGACATGAGACATGAGACATGAGACATGAGACATGAGACATGAGACATGAGACATGAGACATGAGACATGAGACATGAGACATGAGACATGAGACATGAGACATGAGACATGAGACATGAGACATGAGACATGAGACATGAGACATGAGACATGAGACATGAGACAAGAGACAAGAGACAAGAGACAAGAGACAAGAGACAAGAGACAAGAGACAAGAGACAAGAGACAAGAGACAAGAGACAAGAGACAAGAGACAAGAGACAAGAGACAAGAGACAAGAGACAAGATACAAGAGACAAGAGACAAGAGACAAGAGACAAGAGACAAGAGACAAGAGACAAGAGACAGAGACAGAGACAGAGACAAGAGACAAGAGACATGAGACATGAGACATGAGACATGAGACAAGAGACAAGAGACATGAGACATGAGACATGAGACATGAGACATGAGACATGAGACATGAGACATGAGACATGAGACATGAGACATGAGACATGAGACATGAGACATGAGACATGAGACATGAGACATGAGACATGAGACATGAGACATGAGACATGAGACATGAGACATGAGACATGAGACATGAGACATGAGACATGAGACATGAGACAGAGACATGAGACATGAGACATGAGACATGAGACAGAGACATGAGACATGAGACATGAGACATGAGACATGAGACATGAGACATGAGACATGAGACATGAGACATGAGACATGAGACATGAGACATGAGACATGAGACATGAGACATGAGACATGAGACATGAGACATGAGACATGAGACATGAGACATGAGACATGAGACATGAGACATGAGACATGAGACATGAGACATGAGACATGAGACATGAGACATGAGACATGAGACATGAGACATGAGACAAGGGACATGAGACATGAGACATGAGACATGAGACATGAGACATGAGACATGAGACATGAGACATGAGACATGAGACATGAGACATGAGACATGAGACATGAGACAAGAGGCATGAGGCATGAGGCATGAGACATGAGACATGAGACATGAGACATGAGACATGAGACATGAGACATGAGACATGAGACATGAGACATGAGACATGAGACATGAGACATGAGACATGAGACATGAGACATGAGACATGAGACATGAGACATGAGACATGAGACATGAGGCATGAGACATGAGACATGAGACATGAGACATGAGACATGAGACATGAGACATGAGACATGAGACATGAGACATGAGACATGAGACATGAGACATGAGACATGAGACATGAGACATGAGACATGAGACATGAGACATGGGGCATGGGGCATGGGGCATGAGACATGAGACATGAGACATGAGACAAGAGACATGAGACATGAGACATGAGACATGAGACATGAGACATGAGACATGAGACATGAGACATGAGACATGAGACATGAGACATGAGACATGAGACATGAGACATGAGACATGAGACATGAGACATGAGACATGAGACATGAGACATGAGACATGAGACATGAGACATGAGACATGAGACATGAGACATGAGACATGAGACATGAGACATGAGACATGAGACAGACAAGAGACAAGAGACATGAGACATGAGACAAGAGACAAGAGACAAGAGACATGAGACATGAGACATGAGACATGAGACATGAGACAAGAGACAAGAGACAAGAGACAAGAGACAAATGAGACATGAGACATGAGACATGAGACATGAGACAAGAGACATGAGACATGAGACATGAGACAAGAGACAAGAGACAAGAGACATGAGACATGAGACATGAGACATGAGACATGAGACATGAGACATGAGACATGAGACATGAGACATGAGACATGAGACATGAGACATGAGACATGAGACATGAGACATGAGACATGAGACATGAGACATGAGACATGAGACATGAGACATGAGACATGAGACATGAGACATGAGACATGAGACATGAGACATGAGACATGAGACATGAGACATGAGACATGAGACATGAGACATGAGACATGAGACATGAGACATGAGACATGAGACATGAGACATGAGACATGAGACATGAGACATGAGACATGAGACATGAGACATGAGACATGAGACATGAGACATGAGACATGAGACATGAGACATGAGACATGAGACATGAGACATGAGACATGAGACATGAGACATGAGACATGAGACATGAGACATGAGACATGAGACATGAGACATGAGACATGAGACATGAGACATGAGACATGAGACATGAGACATGAGACATGAGACATGAGACATGAGACATGAGACATGAGACATGAGACATGAGACATGTGACATGAGACATGAGACATGAGACATGAGACATGAGACATGAGACATGAGACATGAGACATGAGACATGAGACATGAGACATGAGACAAGAGACATGAGACATGAGACATGAGACATGAGACATGAGACATGAGACATGAGACATGAGACATGAGACATGAGACATGAGACATAAGACATGAGACATGAGACATGAGACATGAGACATGAGACATGAGACATGAGACAAGAGACATGAGACATGAGACATGAGACATGAGACATGAGACATGAGACATGAGACATGAGACATGAGACATGAGACATGAGACATGAGACATGAGACATGAGACATGAGACATGAGACATGAGACATGAGACATGAGACATGAGACATGAGACATGAGACATGAGACATGAGACATGAGACATGAGACATGAGACATGAGACATGAGACATGAGACATGAGACATGAGACATGAGACATGAGACATGAGACAAGAGACAAGAGACAAGAGACAAGAGACAAGAGACAAGAGACAAGAGACAAGAGACAAGAGACAAGAGACAAGAGACAAGAGACAAGAGACAAGAGACAAGAGACATGAGACAAGAGACAAGAGACAAGAGACAAGAGACAAGAGACAAGAGACATGAGACAAGAGACAAGAGACAAGAGACAAGAGACAAGAGACAAGAGACAAGAGAC
>JAGISJ010000068.1:0-17818 GCA_023375725.1 Nephotettix cincticeps
AAAGAAGATTATTACATTTATTCAGGACAAAAAACTGACCCTCAAAACATTTTGAACAGCCACATAACAAAAAACAATCCAATTTTTGAAAAAAATCAGAAAACTCAAACAAAACATATAATCACATTTTACATTTATATAGATACAACAGTTTTAACTAACTTCTTCAAGAACACTTATACATCTATTAAATTGTAATTATTTAATTTAAACATATGTGATTTAAATATTGTTTATATTAGATTATCATTTTGAATTAACTTGAAAATGGCCTTTGAAGGTTGAAACATGTTGTTAAAATAAATAATAATGTTTGTCAAGGATACTCAGTTAATTATTTTAACTTTACTTAATATAACAGTAATCCTTAAGTGTGAACTATATAGATAAAATATATATATATATATATATTGTGATTTAATAAATACAACATATAGATAGTGTGCCAGGGGCAGTGTTTGTGACATGGACGAGGAAGGAGAGGAGGAACCGGCACAAAAAATGACACTATAGTGTATTGAATGTATATAACAAAATACTTAAAACATAACTTAAGTTCAACTTTAGCCTGTTGTGGTTACTAGAGAAGACACAGGCTCAAGGAAACATGAAACAAAAGACACCAGTGAATTAAATAATGATATTTAATCAATCGTGTTGTTGGATGGATTTCACCGACCTATAAGTGTCTTATAATAGCCCTCTGGGAGTTGATAAGAGTCCATGTTCTAAGTCAATGTACACTAGGCTAGTGTAAGTTTGATAACAAAAAAACTATCACAATCGCAAAGCACACAAAAGACAAGTTAGTGTACAATCAATTAATAATGTGAAAAATCTGTTAAAAAACCCCCACTTATAAAAATTCATTTTTGTCGTGTAGAATAGTACAGCATCTTACATAAAAGGCTCAAATTGCATGCATATACGATCTTTGTTATTAACTGAAACTTATTGTCAAGTGAGATGTTGAATGGCACATTCCTTAAAATCATATCAGATACTGTATTACATAAATAACAGATTTTACACCCCATAGCCTAGTCCCCAGCACCATAAAAAACCATCGGGTCAGGGCAAACACGTCCGGCCTATTCCACAACTATAGCTTCCTCACTTCCCACCACAGTTTAATGTCTCATGAAATGCCACTGTTTTAGCGAATTTCCCACAGGGAAGAAGCTATTACCGTAGGTCTCATGGTGAGACTTAAGCCCGGGACCATGTTATTTTTTCTTCTTTAGGTGCCCAGAGTCCAAAAACAATAGTCGTTAAAATTTTATATATATATATATATATATATATATATATATATATATATATATATATATATATATATATATATATATATATATGTGTGTGTGTGTGTCTGTGAACACGATAACTCTCGTAAAAATGGTCCAATCAAGACCAAATTTGGTAGAGACGTGTATTCCTACTAGTGCTCGGACGAGTTCGTAAACCAGACATATCGGTCAATGGGAACGGGTAGTTTGGGGGGGTTTTGTACCCCAAAATGGGGTTTTTTGCGTTTTTCACATGTAATTTTTGAAAAGTTCTAATTTTATATTTCACCATTAGAATCAGCTTAAGAAACTACACAACTAAGTTCCTTAAAGTTTTTCTCTATCTCTAACGGTTACCGAGATATTACAAAATCTAAACACAGTACGTTGTATTGTGGGGCTCCAATGTTAATCTTATGGAGGATAGGGAAAAATTAATATTTCCCATATTAATCAATATTTTTGGATAAAACTTGATGTTTAGCTTCATGTGGTTGAGATCTACTCATTTACGCTTAAAAGTCATAGTTTATGTGTTTATCATGGCAGCAAACCTGCATACTCTTTTCCCATATTAATCATATAGTGAATACGCAAACTCCTTTATTTATGGACAGATGTTGATGGAAGTTGGTATAAATGTTAAGATAAAAATTATTTATGGTAGAAATGTCTAATTTCAGTGTTCCTCACAGCAGCAAACCTGCACACTCTTTGCCATGTTAATCTTATGGAGAATAGGGAAATAATTTTCATGTTAATGGACAGATTTTTTTTAAACTTGTCATGTATTATTTTTATATTATTGATTTGGAAATTCGCTGAGTACGCAGGTCTGCTGCGACGGGGGTATTTTGTATTTAATGTCAATTAATTATGTTTCAGATACTAGTTTCAGCTTTACTGTTAATACCAATAAAACCCATAGCCCAACACACTTAATCCATCGCCTGACCATAGGCCAAACGTTCGTTCGGGTCAGGGCAAATACGCCCGGTCTGGTTCACGACTATGGACTGCTACCATATAAACCCATCCTACAAACAAAGCCAGATATTCGTTTGGGCGTAGGATACAGATTTCTGCATAGGATACACTTTCTGATCTATGACTCCATCCCCTTCTACCCAGACCTGCAGAAAATAGATAAATAAATAAATCCATCCTAAACCCTAAGCCAAAGCCAGACACTTGTTCGGTCAGGAGCAACCTGCTTTCGGATTAGCTCAAACCCAAACCCTCCATGCACCAACCATTACCCAAAATACCCGCAGCCAAACCTACACTCAAACACAACAAAAAACACAAAACGTATCCTTGGCTAAAGAGAACATACAGGAGTCCTATACCATCCAGCCGCACTGAAACCTCACATCCAGTCCCTGTTCAAATCATAATATGCAACAATGAAAGAACTTTTCACTTAGGCCTAGTGACAAAGCTTTATGAAAGAGTGAATGTTTAGTTGCAACTGATGGATAATTCTTGAGCAACAAAAATTTGTAAAATTGTGTGGTGTCCCAATTTCAGCAAGACGGTGTCACAAGAGTACCATATCATGTTTGATAGGAGATAGCGACAGGATTGTTAGATAATACCTTGATTTCCCGTTTATCCCGTTTATCAAAGATATTGTGTAGTAGGTAAGCGTGTATAGTTTACAAGAACTAAGACAAAGGATTTTAACTGTATATGAGAGGATGTTAGGGGGATAGATTGTAACAAATAACCAATTTTAATTGTTCTCCTTGTTGTATATTTGTAAATTCGACAGTATGTTTAGATACACTGAGAAAGGTAGATAATATTATAAGGTAAGTTAGAAACAAACACCATCAATACACATACTTGTTAGGATTCAACACTGCCATGAATTTGATCTAGCCCTTTCAGTGCCAACGTCCGTATATACGGACGTCGGAAAAACGTGCAAGAAGAGCCAGCGTCCGTATATACGGACGTCCAAAAAATTAATTAAAAAAAATTTCAAATTTTTTTATTTTTTTTCAAACATTTTTTATATTTGTGTTTATGATATAAAGTAAAACTTTATAAAATAAAATCTTTGCTCCCTCACCCTTTCTACCGTGGGTTCCCATCTCGTATAATCCTATTTCGTAGAAAATGAGGGTTTCCCATTCTGTAGAAAATAAAGGTGTCCAATCGTGTAGAAATGTATAGTTTTTCCCTGTTTTGTTGGCAATTCTCCTTGTTTAGTTGGCATAGCTTGCATTTCTACACGTTTGGACACCCTAACTTTTCTACAAAATAGGAAACCTCCATTTTCTACGAGATGGGAAACCCGCATTTTCTACAAAATAATACTCATCCAGTTTCGTAATATAGCACTGATATTGTTATATTGTGTCAAAAAATCCTAACCAAATTATACCAGAAAAAGGCGCAGTTGGGGTTAACAAAATTATCGTACTGGTATCAGAATAAATGCAAATTAAATAAATGCAAATGAACAATGGAGAAAGCTAATGTTAGCTAACGATCATATTGAAATGCAAATGAACAATGGAGAAAGCTAATAATAGCTAAAGATCATATTGCTGTTAGGAGGAAGGTGTACATTATAAAAAATGCATTTTAAACTCAAACATTAAAATAGATAAATAATTAAAGACTACAACCTTCAATAATTAGGCTTAGATCTATCAAAGTTAATTAAATTAAAAGTAAGTAAATTAAAGCTCTGAATGGATTATATTTTGTATTTGCAACTAAAAAGAGATGATATGATATTTTATAAATTCTGTCTCAGAGATCCAATTAAGCTGCACATGAGTATATAATAATTATTTATTCATCAATGCCTATTTATCAACAGTGACTAGAAACTATTATTGACTAATTTTACTGGCTCGTAATGAAAACAATATAACTCATTATGTTAAGCCTCCAAACTGGAATTAGTTTTTATGTATACAATACCTTTTCCACGTATTTTCCCATAATCGTCGACCCAAAAGAAATAACTTCGAAAAGTTTGTATGATATTTAATTTATGATTTGTAACTGAGACTGGAAAAATATCAATGTAATCTTATTTAGTTACAGAGATGATAAAGCTATAATTGTTGTCAATGAGTAGTTAGCCTACTTTGACCAGAATTTTGTAAATTTATAGATGAAACTAATTACTAATGTGTTTTGCAATAGCTTTGTGTAACAACTGCATTCAATTAGTTGTTAGTTCAATAATTATCGTCTTTCTTAAATGGAGCTGGTATTAGTTCATCAGAGACAGCATGGAAATACCAAACGGTAGGCTTCAATATAATCATATATTAACTGAAGAGCAATTTAGTTTCCATTCATGGTAGTGCATATGCAATCTGCTATGGAAAATTATATTGACAACAGACCGTCAGCTCCAAGTACATTGCAAGTCAATATCACATGACAACAGTAACAAAACGGAATTTTAATAATAAAATCTGCTTAATATACATATTAATAGACTTTTAACATTTTAATACAGGGCTTCCATCCTGCATTACTTTGGAGCTATGAGTATTTGAATTGCCCATAAATAGTGTTATATAACATATGAAACAAAAATAATATATCGTATAAAATAACTTTATTTGGAGATCTTTTAAAAATTTACCTGAGGATCAACTTAAAAGCTCAGGGTATATTAACGCGATATGCGAATAATGGCAACCACCGCTAGAAAATCAGTTTCACTCTGATTAATGTATTCTAATGAATAGTAAGCTTGACTAGTAAGTAAGTAGTACTGTAGTATATAATGAATAGTAACGTTATCTCCAACGAAACTATTATTTTCTATAGATGAAAGGCTGGTTACAGTTCCATCACAACAGATGAATGATCGTCCCTCAGAAGAGCTTAAACCAAAGGTAGTCATGTAATCAATTAAGAACTAATTAATCAGTAATTCGTCAAATAACATGGCTATTCATTTGAAAAATAATTACCATAATGGCAACATTTAAAACTTGAAATTCAAAATGATACCTACACTTTTTTTCCTATCGCTAATATTTTTAAATGGAATATTTTTTATTTAAACAATAAAAGAAACGTTTTAAATTTGTATTTATATTTTATACTCACCAAATAACTCAATAACCGAGACCAAACGTATACCAAACCAATATATTACCACTATATGTACTTTTATTGTTTTAGCTATTCATACTAACTAATTCTATAAACATCCTGGTTAGTTACTTCACTTTGTTAATTAATTATTATTAGTAGATATCTTACAAGACTTATATCAGTTATTAATTATAAACGTTTATTTCTTATAGTTACGTATATTATGAATGATGAAAATACCATAGATGAACGGATAGTAAAGAACTTATAATCCGTTCTTCTCTGATAATACATATCAATCAAATTTATAAGGGTTTATTCTTCTTTGAAACTAGTCTTGCTAGGCACAGCTAAAAAGAAGAAATAACGTTAGCTACACGTTAGCTTACTTGGCAGTGACAGCTGTTAACCGTCCTCAAAATTATTATCGTGCACATGGCAACCCTGTCTATTTGTTCCATAGAGTAAGAGAAATTCTACAAAATTGGACGACCTTATGTTTCTACAAAATGGGAAACCTTCATTTTCTACAGAATGGGAAACCTTCATTTTCTAAAATTTAAGACGATTTTAAATATTTCTAAAGAATTGTAAGAGCTCACTTTCTGCACGATTGGAAACCCTTAAATTTCTACACGATTGGAAACTCTCATTTTCTACGAAATAGGATTCTACAGGATGGTATCGCACCCCTTTCTACAACCTATTTAAATCATATTTAAATGGCAGGTGTTTTCAAATAAAATTTCAGGATGCACGTTCTAGCTTCTGTAGGATTGAATCTGGCGTTCCTCAAGGAAGTGTTCTCGGACCTGTATTATATATACTGTACACAGCAGATCTTCCAGTAAACCCAAGAGTGGTCGTTGCTACTTTTGCAGATGATACAGCAATATTGGCGTCGCATCAAAACGCTATTTTCCTCCCAAATTCTTCAACAAACCTTAAACACTATATCAGACTGGCTCAAGAGATGGAGAATCAAAGTTAACGAAGGAAAGTCAGCCCATGTAACTTTCACACTAAGGCGTGAGGTCTGTCCTCAAGTCTTTTTAAACAATGCTGCAATCCCTCAAGTAGAAGTTGTGAAATACCTGGGTATCCACCTGGACAGTCGACTTACCTGGCATCATCATATTTGGAATAAAAGACTGAATTTAAATTTAAAAACTAAAAAATTAAATTGGCTCATCGGAAAATACTCAAAATTATCAGTCGAAAACAAAATTTTAGTGTATAAAACAATATTGAAACCAACATGGACATATGGCATCTAGCTTTGGGGAACCGCTTCCAACACTAATATTGACATAATTCAAAAATACCAGTCAAAAACTATTAGGAATATTGTTCAAGCAACTTAGTATGTTTCAAATCAAGTTATTCATCGTGATCTCAAAATTCCTTTTGTTCGTGAAGAAATCTCAAAATTCAGTGATAAGTATGAAAAAAACTTAACAACCATCCAAACTACTTAGCTGTGAACCTTTTGGACAACAGTGAGACGGTATACCGACTGAAGAGGCACGATTTTACAGATCCAAGTGATCAATTCAAATCATACAGCATAAGATTGTTTCAGACACATTTCAGAAACATTACAACGAAACATTGAAACATTACAGATTATGTTTTTGAAAGGTTTCTGAAACGTGGAAATGTCATTAACTGAAACCAAGATACTGAAATATGTCAGAAGGTTTACACTGTTAGGTTCGTTTCAGAAATTTTACACTGTTATGTTTCAGAGAGGTTACACTGTTATGTTTCTGAAAGGTTACACTGTTATGTTTCAGCCACGTAATAGAATTATGTATAAGACATATTTCTCACATAACAAAATGGTCCCCAATACATTTCATAAACACTACCATGAAACATTACTAATGTTATCCTTCTGAATAGTGACAATTTACTCCCATGCAGAACAAATTAATTAGTCTCAAAGATACTGTATTACAAAAACATTACTATGTTATATTGAAAACATTACACGTTATGATTCTGAGGTTTTTGAATAATGAAAACAATTAAAAAATTGCTATTATAGTGTTATGGTTTTAGTCTAGAGCATTTATATTTCCCAGGACATTGGTAAAATATGCCCTATACAACAAATAACATGATGATGGTTCTGGAATGTTCTGATACGTTATTGTTATACTGTGTAGAAAAATTAAATTAGGATTATATATGTGATGTAATTTAAGGAAATCAGATATCAATAGAGTAAAATCAAACATATAACAAATTTATAAAAGGATTTATTATTCCAAAAGACCAAACAATTTTAAGATATTGGAAAAAAACGACATTTGAATTAAAGTAAGCTATATGCTCTCTTGAAGAGTTCTCTTCCACCTCCACATAGAAGTTCCTGGTATTTTACGGATCCTGGGGCATGGTTTTATTTAAAGCCCATGTGCTTTATATAAAACCGATTTAATACACCATACTTAACACAGCGCTTAAAAATTTATTACCCCTGACGGTGATGGAACTCGCGACCAACGGTTCTTAGGGCCAACACGTTACCACTGAGCTGTGGCGACTGCCAAATGATCGACGCTGTTTCAGATCTTTTAGCCAACCTCAATTGTTTTAGCCGATCATTTAATGTTTAATTATCCATACAGTTGTTATTAGCCTGAGATTAACTGATTTTGTTAGAAACGGAATGAGGGTTGAAAAGCAAGAGAGAAATTTAATTATGTATTAAAAATTTTCCAATTGTTTTAGCTGATCTTATCCTGTAATTATCCATACAGTTATTATTAGCCTGTGATCAAATGATTTCGTCAGTAAAGGAATGATGATTGAAAAGCAAAAGAGAAATTAAATTTACACTTTTGGAAAGGTTTTGGGAATACCTTTCTCTGCTTTTAAGACGCACAGTTATTTTACCCTTTAGTTTTTACAAAACTGTTTAGTAATTTGATAATTTGTCATTAATACATAAAATAAATATTTGTCCAACAGTGTTAAAACATCCAATCCTAACCTTACAAAATGAACACAACTATTCAGCAACATCAACCCGCGACCACGTGCATGACCAAACAACAACAAACAAAGCCGGTAAGCATACAATACTAGGTGAAACAGACCAAACCATGAACCCTCTCTAATAAACGTTTTCTATTAAGCAACGAACATGAAAATGGCGCGATGGATTTCATCACTGAAAACCAATCTGATGGTGATTTTGAACTCGTCAACAAAAGAAAATCTAAGTCAAACTCTTCCCTGACGCAACTGACTGACAACCGCTACAAAACTGTTATTAAAAACAGATTCGACCCCATTGCCCCTTCCAATACTGAGGACGGAACTTCCTCTTCTAAAAAGCAGCATATTCCTCCTATATTCCTCCACGATTCTAACAACTATCAAGCTCTGATTTCAGACCTCAATGATGTCCTTAGTAACGATTACTACACTGTAAATAAAGGGTCTAGTATCAAAATCAATGTCTCCACTTCTGATGACTACCGTGCTCTGACTACACACTTTGATTCCTTGAACGTTCAATATCATTCCTTTTGTCCTCCAGATAAAAAGCGGCTCTCCGTCATCATGCGAAATATTCCCATTTCCTTGACTGATGGAGAAATTTCTGCCGAACTTAAGTCACTACACTTTCCTGTCATAAAAGTAACTAGGCTCTACAATAAAGACAAGTACCCCATGCCCATTTGTGCGATCGAACTAGAGGATTCTGACACAGGCAACGAGATCTTTGGACTAGAATTTTTATTTCACTCAAAAATTCAAATTGAGCCAAAACGTAAATCTAAGTCAATACCCCAATGCATTAGATGTCAAAGATTCGGACACACTAAGAACTACTGTAGACTAGAACCCCGTTGTGTTAAATGTACTGGCAACCATCTGTTTTCGCAATGCACCAAGAAAAAGGAAGATTCAGTTCAGTGTGTGAATTGTAACAATTCTCACGCAGCTAACTACCGCGGCTGCCCTTACTTTCTCAGTATTAAAAATAAATCTCAACAAAACAAAGATAAGCTCAGCTCCTCACCTAAATCTCAAGATCGCGGTGTATTAGAAACTAATTTAAACAACTTTCCTCCTCTTCAAACTGAATCATTAAATCAAAATAGGCCTACCTCACAAAATACTGATCGTAGCGCCCCTCGCCTTAGTTTTGCTAATATTACAAAAACCTCTCGACCTACTCCAAACAGAACAGAACCGCATCAAGAAAAATCATAAAACGAAACAGTTTACCCCATCTTAAAATCCATCCTATCCTTTATCAAGCTCTACATTCCGATGATAAAATCCTTTATATCTGAGTTAGTGTCAACTATTTTCAGCAATGGATTTTAATTTAGTAGCTATCCGTAATTTAAAAATCCTGAATTGGAATGCGAATGGATTGGTGAAGCAAAAAGCAATATTTTCTGGTTAGACATAACATAGACATTGCTTGTGTTTCAGAAACTCATTTAGTTGTTAATCAAAAATTTAAAGTGAGTGGATACGACATCTACAGAGAAGACAGGAACGCACCTCGTGCTTCTGGAGGTGTGGCCATCTTTGTGAAGAGGAATATTAATCATCACGCTATATTTCTTCCTTTGCTCACCTCAATTGAAGCAGTCGGTATAAAGTTAAATTTTCAAACTGGTAATTCAGTAAGTGTTATATCGACGTATAAGTCGCCCAACAGACGTTTAAATAACCAAGATCTTTTGAACTTATTTGACGAAAACGCCTCAACTCTAGTTTTGGGTGATTTGAATTGCAAACATACTTTCTGGGGATGTCGGGTCAGTAATCCAAATGGAGTTCGGCTTCTACACACCATTAATGAAATCGGAGTGCTTATCTCAGCTCCTTCCGATCCAACTTATTATCCATCGCAAAACCTTTTTCAACCTGATATTCTCGATATTGCTCTTCACAAAAACCTTCCAGCACCGATCCTGCAACAAGTTTTAAATGAACTTGATTCTGACCACGTTCCTGTCATCATCAACTTCTTTTTACAGCCATCAATATCCCCTTCATTGCCCAAACTCATCGATGGTAAAGTCGACTGGAATGTTTTCAGCTCTGAACTCGACGACCGACTAAGATTTCCAAATAGCTTGTATACAATAGATGGTTTTGAAAATGCTGTGAAACATTTTACAGAGTGTTTACAAGAATCAACAAAAAATGCTATTGCCAGTAAGTTTCCGCCGAGGTCGAATGACTGACTACCTTCAACCTCCATTACGTATTTTACAGCTCATAAGAAAAAAAATAGGGTTAGACGGCAATGGCAGAGAAATAGGCATCCTTGGCTAAAGAGACAATTGAATGAACTAACTCGCTTGGTTAAACGAGAATTTGATTTGTACAGAATAAATTCCTATCAATCATACTTGTCCGACATCGATCCTGGAGATTCCAATATGTGGCAGGCAACGAAACGGTTACTTCGATCTCCAACAATCAATTCCGCCACTGAAAAATGGTAATGTAGTTTTTGAAAACGACTCGGATAAGAGTAATGCATTCGCTGATCATTTTGAAAATTCTTTCCGACCAAACGGTGTTTTTGACATAGAAACTGACCGCAAAGTGAATGAGTTTTTGGATGCTACAGCCTTTACTGTTGAACAACCAGTGAAATACACTACTTCCTCGGAAATTAGACAACTAATCAATAACCTTCCTAATAGAAAATCTCCAGGTTACGATCTCATCCCCAATATAGTTTTAAAGAATTTGACACGTAAACCCTTACGTGTCAAATTCTGTTCTAACTTCAATGTTCAATGCTTGCATTTCCTTAAATTATTTCCCTAAATTATGGAAACATGCCGAAATAATTGTCCTTCACAAGCCTAACAAACCAAAAGATTCCACAAGCAGCTACAGACCTATAAGTCTCCTTTCGTCAATTTCTAAGTTGTTTGAAAAAGTTATTCAAAAGAGATTGTTAAGATATTTGGACTCATCACAAGTTATTCCTCCACAACAATTCGGCTTTAGACCTAAACACTCAACAACATATCAGGTATTACGAATAAGTGAAACTATCATCCATGGATTTGAAAATAAACTTCACTCTACAGCTGCGTTCCTGGATATAGCACAGGCATTTGACAAGGTTTGGCACCAAGGTCTTCTTTACAAACTTTATGAATTTGGCTTTCCTTTACACCTACGCAATATTATAAAATCGTTTTTAACTGACAGAACCTTTTGTATAAAACTCAACTCGACACTTTCTACTGTTCGCCCAATACGAGCAGGAGTTCCACAGGGCTCAATTCTGGGACCTCTTCTCTTCAATTTATTTCTGGCCGACATACCAGCCCTACCTCAAGCTACCCTTGCTCTGTACGCTGACGATACTGCACTAATCACTCAAAACCACGACATCAATCTGGCTGCGGGCTCTTTGCAAGCATGTGTCACAACTTTAAACGACTGGTTTAAAACCTGGAGGCTCTTGCTCAACCCATCAAAGTGTGAAGCAAAAATATTCTCCCTCAGAAAGTACGACATGCCCTTGGAAATTGAAATTGAAGACACGATTGTTTCTTGGAACCCTGATGATCAAGGCATCAAGTATTTAGGTTTGTACTTAGACAAGAAATTAACCTGGAACTTTCATGTGAACACAAAATTGACCCAAGCATACGCCCGTCTGGCAATTCTATTCCCATTAATTAATCGAAATTCTACTTTGAAACCAGAATGCACTCTTTTGGTATATAAATCCATTCTACGTCCCTTAATTATGTATGCCTGTCCCGTTTGGGGCGTGAATTTATCTTATACTAAATTTAACCGAATTCAAGTATTTCAAAACAAAGTACTGAGAATTGCTTCCAAAAGTCCATGGTATGTAAGGAACCAACAACTACACAGAGAATTCGGCCTTTCTTCTATTAAAGATTTTATCTCAAGAACCACAAGAAAATTTTTTGTCTCATTAAATCTAGTCCCTGGAGCAGTTGCGTTCAACATCGGCGCGCCAACACGTAATCGTCGCCTGAAGCCGAGGCTCCCACAAGATGTTGAAGAGATGGACTTTCTTTGAAACTCCCAGTAAATCCCTGAAATGATTTTTTTTTCTTTTTCCTAACATTGTGTAATTTTACTAGTATTTCTATTTCATGTTCTTTCCTGTTCTCAATGATAATATTTTCCTTGTTTCATGTTATTATGGGTGTCTCTGAACAGAGCGAACCTGATCGTGTTATATCTATGTAAAAGTTAAAACTTCTAAGCTTTAAGTTACAATGTCCGTTATAAATTCTGTGTATAATGTATGTAACATTGATCCAGAAATAAATTTGTTAAAAAAAAATCTATTCACATATTGTTCACCACCATCTTAAATCAACAACTGTCAAAAGATTATAAACAGATGTTTTAATTTGTATTGTTAACATTTTGATTCTCCATAAGCGTAATGTTACTTTTTTAGATTTTAAACTTAATATTACAAGAAAACCGGAATTTTCCTGGACATTAGGCCTATCTAGAACTTACTTTCTACTCCGAAATTAGTTTTATAAGAATAACATTGGGTGCTCCTAGACAAGGTCTGGCGTTTATTGTTGACAGTAAATTTAACTTTTCTCTGGGACCGTTAGCCGTAGACAAATAATTCAAAATACTAATTTGTTTGGTTTTTAAGCTGGTTTCAATGGTGCCAATCAAGTTATACTTTAGTTTTTTGTTTTCGTTGAAAATTTAAAAATTTGATTTTTTTGACATTTAAAAGCCCATAACTTTTAAACTGCAATTTTTTCAGACATGCGGTTGTTATTGTCAAATTATTTAGTACTCTGTGCACTGTGGACTATCAAATTTTAATCAAAATCGTTAGAGCCGATTTTGAGAAATTTGGATTTTTCAGGTTTTTCAAGGGTTTTAGGGGTGAACTACCCTAAAAAATCAAAAATTCAAAAAAATGAAAATACACCTGGAGTTACGGTGAATATACATACATTCAAAATTTCATCTAAATCGGACCAACGGGGTAGGCTGTGGCTCTGGGATGGTGGCGTCATCCTGTAATCCAGCTACTTGGAGGTCACGAATTGTGGATAGTAGTGAGCGATGGTCGGTGGGTGTAGTGTTCTCTTGTGTGGATTAACGTCCGCACGATTGAAAGCTACGTTAATCCGCAAAGACCATCCTCATAATTAGACCAATTCGTAATTCAGAGGTCGTGGTTAGGATTCCACGTTAAACCGTAGGTCCCTTAGTTGCCATCGGCTGTTGGGCTATTAATTAATAGTCCTGTCTGAGGAACATGTCAGCCTTAGTCAGTAACAAGACTACAAGATCGCGCCACAATCATCTTACAATCAACTCTCATTCATACTTGTTTAAAAATACCTACGTTGTGGTATGGTCGCCATTTCAATAATCTAATCTAATCTGTACACATCAAGACACACACACACACACACACACACACACACACACACACACACACACACACACACACACACACACACACACACACACACACACACACACAGACATACGGACGGACAAACATCAGGTCGAAACCCACTAAAAAAGTGGGTTTCCTGAAAAAAACCTGAATAAAAAAATTCAGGGGACCTCAAATCGGATACATCTATTCTCAATTTAAATTCGAAAATTTTGACGAAAACAATACTTTCTCCATATGAATACTTTCTCCAATACTATGCATAATGGGAGAAAGTAAAAAAAATCAGTTTATCCTGTTTTAGTTCAGGTTCAGTTCAGTACAGGAAGACTTCAGACTGAGGTTCTGATTAGACCACTCTCCTACCAGATTTATTCAGAAGTCAGAACAGAAACACAGGAACCACGAACCAGGCTATTTAAAACCTTAATAATCATAGCAAAGCTCAAAATACGGTTAACGGCCAACGGGGTAATTCTTCGTGGACAAAGTAATGATTACTTATTATTTTCTCTATCTATCATCTTTATATTAAATAATTTGTCATTATGTGGTTAGAATAAACGTGTAGGTTTTGTGGCGAGTCTTTTCTTTAGCATTACTTACTGGAAAGGTTAGAAATGGTTTCAAACCAATTCATAGTTGGATTTTATATTAAACGTCCAATTCATTGTCCTGTCCTATGATACAGTACTGCGAAAGCCTATTCAGTTATGCCCTACTGCTCAAGTTAGATATCTGTTTCAGAATGGAAGAATTTGCTACTAAAACCTTGAACTTTTCAGTCATCCCTAGGTTGGCCTTGTCGGTCTTACCAAAAACAGATTTAAACTGTCCAGGGATTTTCACAAATCCATAATTTCAATAGTTAACAATACTATTATTAAGCTGCCAAAATTTGCTAACAAAAAGCTTGATCTAAATCATAATTGGAATCTTAATAAATGAATGTGTGGTATTTTGAAAAGGAAACAAAAGAAATCAAGTGAAATAAGAATAATAATTCTTATGCTAATTATTAGCAACTGGGCTGTCAGTAGTTTGACACATGAGCAACTTATTTATGGAGCCACAGATGTTTCATCATACCTTTTTGTTTCTATGCATTTACTAGGAATTGATTGAAAATCCATCTAGATTTTTCCTACAGGAAACTAGATTCTGTGTTTAGAAATATATATATATATATATATATATATATATATATATATATATATATATATATATATATATTGATAGACACTAGGTCTACAAGATTTTGTCTAGAGTACTATTAAAATAAACTCAACCATTATTTTAAAGATTTGGCTACAATTTGTTCTTGTTACGGGCCTACTTTATTTTGGATGAGAGCATTTTATTATTTACACTTTTGGTGTCATGTAACTTAAGGTATCACTAGAAAAGATGGCCAGGCCACATCGCCAGCTACTCTCGCTGGCAACCTGGTGTAATAAGCTCCATATGCTACAACACAGTGTCACCAGTATTGTTGGCCAGTGGCCAGCGGCCTTGGTAACCAGTTGGTCACCAAAGTGTAATTATGTTACACTGACCAACCTTTTGTTGTAACATACATATGAATCAATGGCTTTCGATAAGCTGAGTAGCCAGATTTGTCGCTGGTGGTGTGGTTTGGCCACCTCGTCTAATAAGGTCCTTAATAGCTACCAGTATAAGTTTAGTGTTGTACTGTATTTAATTTAGTCATTGATGTCAGAGGTTCTGTTTTGATTTTTCTATTTAAGAAAATGATGTTTTGAGTAAAATATTAACAATTAAAAATTGATTGTTGTGTAAATTATATGTAAAAACAATGTGTTGTCTGCTAGCCCATGACATAGATAGGCTAGTTGTTTTTAGTGAGAATATTTTTAACACTGTATATGTTTTTATTAATCTTTATAAGTTATTATAATTTTATGTCACTTTCTTTTTAATGTTCAAGATGATTTTGAGGAAATATCACAAATTTACAAAATGCATTGAAATCAGCCATGAAGTTAAAAGTGCCTTAGAAGTAAAAAAACCAGTAGTTGCTCTAGAAAGTACAATCATTAGTCATGGCATGCCTTTCCCTCAAAATAGAGAGACAGCTTTGAAAGTTGAAAATATTATCCGAGAACAGGTAAGTAAAGACTGACTTTTTATTGATACAGTAGAACCTCAATAGTCCGACCTCCAATGGTCCGACGGTAAATATTCCGACTACAGTATCCTACCAATCTATATCAAATCGACCTTAGTCTTACTTTTTACACTTTCTAATAATCTTTTAACAATGTTTCTGTCCGCGGAAGAACCCAATTTCGACGTTTCGTACGATTTTAGGCTGTATTATGACCCTCTCAAACCATACCGTCTAGCTAGGGGATCGGCGTGAATCGGGGTTCTGGGCGGGAAAAAAATCACTCAAATACACTTATTTCATTGTTTGAAATTCATTATTGGTGATGGTGGATTGATATTATTTAGATTCTTATTGCGGACATTTTCCATCACGATATAATGTAAAACAAAGTTTCACCCCAGTTTCAGGTGAAACTTTGTTTTACATTATATCGTGATGGAAAATGTCCGCAATAAGAATCTAAATAACACTTATTTCACTCTCTAATAACATAATTAACAATAAAAACACCAAGAAACACAGTTTCCCGACGTTTATTGGACCGAAATACGACACTCTATAACGTCCAGTCAACAGTGAGGTCGGCAGGCATCTGGCTACTGGGCCGGGGAAATGGGAAATATTGAAGAATCAGGGATATTTTGTCTACGATTAAGGGTTTTAGGTAGAGAGAAACGGGATATTTTAATAGAATCCGGGTTTTAATAGGCTTACTTTAGGCAGAGGTTTTAACAGTGTTGGTAACAGCTGACTAGGTGAGGACTGAGGAGTAATAATGAAATATTATTCCACAGAGCACCAATCCTCATAATGTCACTTCACTATGCCGATGCAATTATGGGATTCATATTATTATATTATGTGTATATACATAATGATTACTATTATTATATTCTTATTATTATATCATCATTATCTATTATTATATTATCATTATTATTATGATTATTATAATATTTTGACATGATTTTATTGTAGTTATACGTATATATCATATGATGATATAGGTGAAATTGCCGACATACAGCGCTCTGCGGAGTTAAGTTAGGTTTTTTATTGATATTTTTATGTCGTTAAATATATTTTATACTAACAATAAAAAACCTAACTTAACTCCCCAGAGTGATGTATGTCGGCGACTAATACACGTAGCGTTTTATTGTAATATCCGAGATGTATGTCGGCGACACACACGTAGCGTTTTATCGTAATATCCGAAATATTGCCGACGTACAGCGCTCTGTGGAGTTAAGTTAGGTTTTTATTGTTAGTATAAAATATATTTAACGACATGAAAATATCAATGAAAACCTAACTTAACTCCGCAGAGCGCTGTACGTCGGCAATATCTCAGATATTACGATAAAACGCTACGTGTAATGGTCGCCTTTATACTACTTTCACAATTAGTTATATTTTTCAACGATACGACAGAAACCCAATGTATTTTAATTGACAGTCTAAAACATAACAACTAGTCATTTTACGACATCTAAACACGTTAATTACAAGAAAGAAGAATTGTTATATTTTATAAATCAAACCAATTATAAAATAAACATCCTTCAATGATTTGTGTAAATAAACAAATATATCACTGGTTAGAAGTAGTTTCTGTACTTGCCGTTCCTCTTTGTATACTTCAATTACATTGTGCTGAAGGAATAACGGATTTGTAATCAGCTGATTGACAATGAAATGAACTAATACTAAATATAGTTGAGCTCAGTTAATGATTTGTTGCCCCATTTTATTTGTTAGAGTACATTCCGAACTAATTAATTTTTAATTCAGTTTGATGAAATTAAGTTAAATTAATTTAAAGTAAATAACAAATCTTTCATAAACTTAACCTTACGCCTTAAATCTACAAACAAGTTTTTCCAG